>CM044897.1:19736290-19846984 GCA_024500145.1 Gentiana dahurica var. dahurica | reverse complement strand
GAAAAAAAATAGATTTATGGTAACAAGATAAATATAATCAATATAAGATATTGACAATATCCTAGATTTATTTAATATAAGATATTAAATTAAATGATATAAATCAATCAATTATATTTTCCTTATTTTATTGGAAAAAGGTTTTCTTCTCCTCTACTCTATCTGGGGCGCCACATCCATTATAAAAGGGAGGTGGGTGTCAAGCTCTTTTGTACATCACAATTCCAAGAGCTAATAGCTCTTGTGTAAAATAGAGAGCATCCTATAAAGAGTTGGAGAGAGGGGAAACATGCCGGTCTAGCAACCGGAGTTTTCCAATAGCAATCCATGATGGGATTCCGGCGGGCTGTTCGTGTGGACTAGCGGTAGAGGCCGAACACTTGGGTGGCTCTATGCAGAACTACTCTCCTTAGACGGTCAAAGCGTCGATCTTTTAGATCAACCAAGGTAACCACCATCTACTAGCTTATATGTTTATTGCTTAAACGAAGTCGATCTTGGGTCGATAGGAAATAAATTTTAAATTCCGCTGCGTTCCCGCATAGATTTCATAACAAATACCACCATATTAATTTACCACTATAATCTTTATAGTATGAGACAAATTCTTTCCTTATTTGGTTATCACTATAACCGCATTTTAATCCGGCTAGATGTTCTTATGTGTGTGACCCGATAGGCTTATGAACATGTTGGCCGTAGGCACAAAATACAAATTACAAAGATGCCCTTCATACCTAACGATCACGGGATAGCATCTAGCAACACACCGTGACCTCCAATCATCGGAAGAGTCAAATTCAATGACTACTACCTTTCATGTGAAACAATTACAGTGTAAATAGAATCATATCGCTATAATAATATCCATACGGTCGTACGTCGAGTGTCAAGCATCAACGACCGTATCTTATAATCTGGATATCATGCTCTCTCGAAGTAACTCATTTACTTCCACTTTGCAAAGATTCACGAGAGTAAGACATTTCTTATAAGAAGGTCCTTTCGGATATTCACCCTTACTGATAGGGTACGCGATTTCCGGACGACCATACATGTATACTCCGCATGCTTCAGTATCACACCCAATCACTACTGCATGATCGTCCCGTGCCTAGGGAAAACCTTAATAGTGTCAAAGCATGACAATCCACACCGTGATGCCATGTAGACTCCGGGCCTAAGGATAATTACACATCCGCCACATAGTGTGACACTTAACAGTGTAAGTGGGTCAATTTAACGTACGAATTCTCTAATACACGTCCACGTACAGTCCAAGTGTCTCTACACTTCGATAGACGAGATCTATCCCTGCCCTTAAAAACATAAGACATCTAATAAGTGCTAGCATGTTCGTACTATCAATGCCCCGTTTAATAGTACATCAGCCTAGAGACATTTAAGTATCAAACTTATTAAAGTGATTAGAGATCTTATTAACCATAATCACCTATCATGGTTTCTCTATCACAGTTTAATACTAAGGATGTTATCATATAACAATTCATAATTGGTTCTTTAAAAGAACATATATCTATGACAACAGAAAAGCCATTTAATAGATGTATAAACATAAAGAAATAGTAGAAATGATCTGACCCGGTCGGATCCGGTCCAACCCGATTGGGTGTAGGACACAATTTTAACATTTGCACCACAATATTCAAGACAGGTTATCAGGAGTTCCTCATCGGGATATGGCTGATTTGTTGGATCGTGCCACCAAGGTTGAGCGTATCTACAAGTCGACTATTGCGCGTGTTGGAGATAAGAGGCCACGTGATGAGATACAGAAAACTAAGGCAACAGCTATTAGTAAGGACCAAGCTCAGACGACTTTTTCTCATCCTTTGTGCCCTAAGTGCTCTAAGCACCATCGGCCGGTGAGTGTCGTCTAGGTACGCCAGTGTGTTTCCAGTGTGGATAGCCATGTCATATAATTAGGGATTGTCCCAAGAAGCGAGTACAAACATCTCCTTTTCCGGCGTCTTCAAAGGACAAGACATGTGGACCTTCTTGAGTTTTTGCATTGAATGCGTCGCCAGGTGCGTCAAGTTTCGAAGACGAAACTTCTTGTAAGGAGGGGAGAATGTAAAACCCCGTAGTTCTTATTAGGGTATTTTCGTCACTTCAAGAAACCCTATTCACAGTCTTTTATTTTTCATCAATTTTTCCATTTAAAAAAGGGAATAAAAAAGAAAATTATTGTTTTCCTAAAATCATATTTTTAAAAGGAAAAGTAAAATAAAAGAAAAGGATAAAAAAAATAATATATATATATATATATATATATATATATATATATATATATATATATATATATATATATATATATATATATATATATATATATATATATATATATATACATAGTTACTTTTGCAAAGCACCCATATTGTTCCCGTCGGCAACATCAACAGCAACAGAAAAGAATTAGCTTGCTATTAACGGGTTCTGTCTATCCGTTTTGCAGATACAAACAATCAAAACGATCAAAACAACGAGACGAATAAGTTTATCCAAGCTACCTAATATTTTCAGCAAGGTATTTTCCCTAATCTGCTGTTATTCAGTTCAGCCATAACTTTAAAATTAGGGTTCGTTATCGTGTCGTCGTAAGATCGTAGTTTTTGACATAAAATTAATGCTAGATTTAATTGTTGTGTAGTAGGTGTTTGTAGATTCAGTGAATTGTTGGGAATACCTCGAAGTCTAAGGTAATGACTTCTTCTTATCAAAATATTTTGTTTTTAATTTAAAGATCAAGCCTTTAAGTTGTTTTAATATTGATTATGTTAAACTACACAAAACTAGACATAATTATGTGTTGCCGGATACTTGTCAAACTATGTTTTAAGAATGTTATTTTGTTTTGTTTTGTAGTTACTTTTATGTAAAAGGTTTTATGCATTTATGCTACGAGTAGTAAAGATAGGATGAGAGTTCGGCGTTGTTGTACTTTGGTATGTTTCCGTAGACTAGATATGGTATTAAGCATGATCTTATGCGCTTTATGTTCTCCTATGTTTTTTACTAGCTAAATATATATAACCGCAGTGTGTTACATGAGCACTTTGACCGACTCATGGGTCGTACTTGGATGTATGGTTGTTTATTACCTCATGTCGTTCCCAAGACGATGTATTACAAGAGTACCGTGACCCTACGTGTCAAGTAGGGATGTGCCAGTCGTATTACCCAAAGTTGCAACATGAACATGACATGAATACGTAAGACAAGACATGACAAGATAAAAATATGATTATGCTAAGTCAGTAGGACACATGAACATGATAGGCAGGACACGAACATGCTATAGTTAGTTGACAAGTAAAGTATGTTAGAAAAAATGTGATAAAACAAACAGAATTGAAATGATCTCCAAGGCACGCATAAACGTTTCTTTAAAGTGATGTTTTAAATCTCTCTCAGGATTCAATGGAGTACAACTTAAACACACAAAAAGTTTTTTTTGTGCTGATGATGCTTATGACAAAAACTTCAACATTTTCGAATGCATCTGATGTCTATAAATAGACAACGAAAAACACACTGCACCTCTTCATGAAAGAACAAACCAGTTCGTTTTCAAAGGATGTGTCCCAATGAACATGTACCACCGAAAATGTGTGTCCCAATGAAAAATCCCTTCTACGAAATGGAGTGACATTCGTATAGGTTCGTTTAGTATAGGTTCGTACCGGTCGAACCCCATTTCGTATAGGCGTGTCATTCGTATAGGTTCGTACAGGTCGAACCCCGTTTCTTTTCGGCGAAACCTGTCGCACTCAGTGTGCAATAACACATTCAAAATAAAATTAAAAATAGATTTTGTGAATAAAATATCTAACAAAGTATAGGTTAATAGATAGCTTACGTAAGTTTGATCAGCATGCAAAATATAGTAAGTTATTAATGAAACGAACAAGTATGTGCAAGATGAATTGAACGTAGAAAATATGTCATGTTTTCTATGCATGGTTCAAGATAGTTTTAAGTGTCTATTCTTATGTTTCAAGTTATGTTGTTAAAAGTATTTTTCTCATGTTTCAAGTAATGTCTTTCAAGATGTTTGTGAGTTGGGATGAAGTAGATTCATGTCATGTCTCCCGGCTTCCGACATACATGAATCTCCCTTTTGATCTAATTTCTTCTTACTGAGCTTCATGAATGAGCTTACTCCTTTATTTGGAATAAGAAGGTTGCAGGTACGTGCTGAGTTTGACGACGAGGTTGAAGTGCTAGTTTAAGATGGTCTTTTTTATGCTTTAGTTTCCTTTTATTCATTCTTTCTAATAAGGCAATATTGCCAGTAGTGTAGTTCTTTCTTTTCAAACAAGTCAGTTGTAATGGATGATAGTATTTCCTTTCAGTTATTTATGATTTTGTTTGATAGCAGTTAGTTCTGGTTGAGTTGTTTTGTTAAAGACCTTGAGGGGTTTTTTTCCGAGTCTTCAGCTTGTTTTATTCCGCGCGAATCTTTATTTACTCTGATAAGACATGAGCCTTACGTGAGATTTAGAGTTTATTATAAATATTACGTGCCGAGCGTCCCATGTACGGATAAGGACTCGATATTCGGGACATGGATGTTACAATAAATAAGTCCAATCCTATAAGAATCGGATATGGTCTAGTAATATAAACATTGCATAGAAATTTCTAGTGAAAATCATAGGTCGATCATCATCTCGTCCGAAATACTATTCCCTTTATTTCTTTCTTGACAATATAGACATGCCAAGATGTGTTTTTAATACACCTCTTATTCAACGAATGAAAATAAAAAATTAAATAATGTTGAAGTAGAAACATACATGAGGGACAACAAATATATAAAAATTAGCGTCCGAGAAATAAGTTGGGGGTTGGGCCTTAACAACTATCACCACATAAGATCTCAATATTTATTAACGTGCAGAACCCATTAAATTAATCGACAATGATACATGTAGTACGGGCTCATATAAATCAATGCCGGCCGGGCTCATATAAATCAATGAGTCATACACGTTAGAGTAATGTTGTGTCCATAGTAAAATGACCACAATAATGACATATACAACATATCTTACGTTTTTTTATTATAATATAAGATTTATAAAAAAGTGTTGTGACCGTAATGTCATACGGATATCACAACGGTAATTTACACAGTTGATCATGGTGAGTTTAAATTTACCGTGATGTAAACCAATAATGATCAACAGACAACAGTGTATATGGTTATTGTGTTACTCGTTGTAACATAACAGTTGGGTCTGTATCATTATTCTCAAAAAAATTATCATCATCAGTGTTGAACTGACATAACGGTTGTGATCATTACTCTCGAAAAAAATCATCAAATTGTTTTTGAGTGGATCATTATTTTGAATCATCAAAATAATATATGAGCATCCAAGGTTTATATTAAAATTAAACCAAAACAGATTTTGTATAATTCAAGTCAATTGGTTTGCTTATTTGTGATAGAGACCTTACACTTTTTTTTTTTTCTTTTTTCTTTTTCTTTTCCTTTTCTTTCGTATTTCGAACCCGTGATATGTCTCATCAGAGGTTTATATCAAAAAAAGAATAAAACCAAAACAGATTTTGTATAAAGCTAGCCAATTGGTTTGCTATATTTGTGATAGATGCATTAATTTTTTCCAAAGTACGCTGGACCTTGCAACTTTTTATTTTTTTTATTTATTTCGAACCCGTGAATACGTGAGCATCCGAGGCTTTTTTTTAAAAAGAATAAAACCAAAACTGATTTTGTATAAAGCAATCCAATGGGTAATTCTTGTGTGGTGTTTTCACACGGTGTAGAGACACCGTGTGGTTAAATACAGACCACACAGTTTCATTCTGTATTTAAACTGTATGGTTCTGATCGTTTATCCGTCACTTCACCTCAAATTCTCTCACCATATAACTATTTCCCTCACAATGACTCTCATTAGTTACATTGTTATTGTACATAAAAAGAAGAGAAAGTGTCTGCATGACACTACACTTGTAATCACATCCCAATAAACTTTTACAATGGTATAAAAACCACGCCCATTTTCACCACCATATTTCTATTAAAATATTTTTTTCCCACCAATTCAATTGATATACATCAAATTTTTCCACCAAAATCAAAATGCACCAATCCATGTAATATTTTACATACATGTAATCAAAGGGATAAGTTTGCATATGCACCTGACCCAATCAATTCACAATAAATAACATGAAACAAACTATGTTTTAATATAAGATTTTTACATAATATTAATAACATACGTACCTTCGCACATCATCAACATTGTTTACAATATCAAAAATATCATTACATTATTAATAATGTTTATAATAACCAAATCAAAACATTTCTTGAGCACTTCATAATGACATTTTTTTGCTTGGTTACAAAATACTTGCAAACATAGCTTCATTGGGTAGAGATCCCAATTATATATGGATGATCCACTGCAAAGAAACTAAAATAAACACTTGTTATATAAGATTTAAAAAAATAATATTAGAAATTATACAAAATCAAATGGTAATAAAAATCCTATCTTTCTAATGAAATGTGAATAAGATATCACAACCATTTAAATTGCATCTCTCTTTCATCACCTAATTCAACCACTACAATAAATCTCACATTAAAGATTGCCCTATCATTTTTGTGTTACACAAGCAACAGCCTGAACAATTGGCATACATTCATTTACTTTCAATTTCACCGTGCAAGGGAAAAAGGTGAATCCTTTTCTACTCCTTCCGCTCCAATTTATCTGAGGCGATTGTCAAAATCACATATATTAAGGATGTGAATTAATGCATTAATTTTTACAACGAAATGACTAGAATGTCCTTGAATATTATTAATGTGGCCTTGTTTTTTATAACTCTAATGTAATAAATAAGGGTAAATCAAGTAAAAACTCAATAATTGTTGCAATGAAAATTGTATTGCATCACATAAAATGAAACAACTTCATTAGTTATTGTGGAACGAAGGGTACCATTAACTGTCAGCATATTAAAGAGTAGAGAAAAGATCCAACCACCATATTAAATACAATTCACTCTTCAACACCTAATTCAACAATCATATTGAATCCCAAATTAATGCCTATTCTACCTTTACTACATTATATAGCAACCCTCAATTCAATTCATCAGCATTTTCTTTCTTTCAACTCATCAACTCAATTTTCTCCTTTTTTTTTTCAACAACTCTCACACTTCCTCTGTAGCTTGAAAAAAAACCATGGCTTAACACTGTAGACATCGTCCAACTATCTCTTCCCTAGTACCCCTCCTTTTGCAAGAGTTATCAAAAAAAAAATGTTGCCATCACCTTATTTTTACATTACTTAGTCATCCATTAGGTATCTAAAAGGCCTTGTATTGCTTTTGTACCAAGATCATCAACAGGATATTTGTGATTTTCTTATTATTTGCGATAGAGGCCTTTTATTTTCTGATTACAATATAACTCCGGCAAATATATAATTTTTCTCTGCACTCTTCTTTTCCTACTTTGTTTACAATTCTTTCAAACTCTTTCTCCTCCTTAAGCTTCACAAATGGCTTCATCTTCCGCCATGCTTAATTCAGAATCGAGTGGTACAGTAATGGCAATCAAATCTGGTGAGTTTGGAATCCTTGCAATGGATTCCAGATTGTGTTTGAAGCTAGGTATTTCGTTAAAAGTAACGAACAACAAGTTTGACAAATCAATGAGACCGTTCGCACATTTACAGCAGGTCTGGCTTGGCTACAGTGGCCGTACGAAGTGTTTTAAAGACCTTGAAAATGGCATTGGAGGATATATCGCAGCAACTGCACGGAATAGTCGCCTGGACGACATGGAGAAGGCAGTGAAAAAAATTAAAGAATGTATAAACGTTGTTTTAGCTCCAGGATGGAAATGGAACGAAGGCGAGGAAGCGGAGTTTATTGTGGTGGGGGCTGTCTCACCACAAGAGCCCTATAGAACTTTTCGGATTTATCGAATAAATAATGGTTCATATGAGAGCGAAGAGGTTGAACAGGGTGTATATTGCATCGGGTGTGGCGCTGATAACTTGGATGGCTACGTCCGAGGCTTCCGAACTAATGCTGTTACACCCGACCAAGCTAGAGATTGGGCTATGCACGGAATTAAAATCGCGAACGAAGGATCCTTTGGCAGCGGGGGAGACATACGAGTAGTTAAGATGACTAGAGACGATACCGAAGTAAAAGTATGGGAACAATATGATCCCAATGATCCCAGGTCTCCATACAAATAATCTTCTTCGAACAGCAAAAACAGGAGTCGAGACCTTGCAATTAAGGAAGTAATAAGAAAAGATTTGTGATTTTTACATGCTTGTTTCTTATTGTTTTTCCCGTATGTTTAAATATGTTGAATATTTGATCACAATAATTGGATTGCAATGTTACTACGTGTTTATTTTTCTCAATTTATTGTTACCACATGTCTGGAACATATATTTTAAAGACAGATTCAAAAAAATAAAAAATAAAAAAGCTTTAAGAAAAGGTTAATAGAAAAATCAAAAGTGATAAGAGAAAATTTGAAATGATTTCATTGAGGGTCATGTTGTAACGGATTGCAAACATAAACTCAGATTTAACAGATCGATTAAACAAAAAACAGATTAAATTTAAAAAAAAACATAAGAACTTAGGCATTATATTCCTTGTTGAATCTGTAAATCTTTAATTACTTGTATCTGAATTGTGATCTGTGTACTTGATTCTGTAATATTTGATCAATATTGGAACATTTGTAAAACCTTGGTTTGGATTTTGGAATTATTAACTATTGTTTTTTTGCCTGCAATCTGAACCTGTTCTACTCCTTGAATCTATAGTGTAATTTGCATCAGTTTAATACACTAGCACACTGTCTGAACTGAATCAGTTTTGATATATCTGTGATCATTTTGGCTTAACCTGATTTATCACTTGATCATTTTGGCTTAATCTGTGATAACTTGTGTATCTGCTGAACCTGAATTAACTTGTCATATATCTACCCGCTATATCAATTCAGTGTTTTAATTCATCACTTAATCATTTAGGTTATAACACAATCGAATAAACGGTTAATAAGCTTCCGTATTAACTTGTTAAAAATTGTGTTTTCTTTAATCGAAAAGGAGTTATAAATTTACCCAACACTCTATTCACCTTTTCTAGAGTGTTTATTTGTGCATTATCGATCTAACGTTTGGTGCTTTAAAAGGGCAGTTAGAGCTTAAGTTAGAGTATGGAGGTTCGAAAACCGTAAATGGAGACTTCTTTCAATTTTTTGACATAATAGCAAGCCAATAGCTCATCTCCACTCAACCCGTGAGACAAAGGAAGTGGAAATCACCGTGGTCATGGGTTAAACCATTTTTTTCCCCTAAAAAGATATGTAATTTTTGAAATGGAAGAAATACCGTAAAGTATGTGTCAAATTATTGGTTGCCACCAGAAGGAAAGGAAAAATAAAAATAAAAATGAGAAAGGTGAATCCTCGATAAAAGATGCTGTATCTCAAATATGCAAACCAATTGGTTTGCTTTAAAACAAGTACATTTTGTTTTCATTACCGAACTATACAAAGAATTGATGATGATAGCAATATATCATGTTAAAAGTTAAATACATCTTTCCAAAAAAAAAAGAAAAAAAGAAAAGGTAAGTACATGATATTTTGATGATTCAAATTAAATGATGATATTTTCGAAAAAAAAAAAAAGTTAAATGATGCTGATGATTTTTTTTCGAGAGTAACGACACAAATAAAATCGTTGTGTCATAATGAAAATGATGATGATGATCATTTTGAGAGTAATGTTACGTGTACAATCGTAACGAGTACTGACATAACAATCATTAGAACCTTTTGTGACATTAATGAAAATGATAATGATGATCATTTTGAGAGTAATGTTACGTGTACGATCGTAACGAGTACTGACATAACGATCATTAGAACCGTTTGTGACATTCGTTGTGACACAACGGTCACGATATATTTTTATATCATTGATTGTTATAAGAGGACCAATCTCAATCAATAGATTTTACATTAAGATAAATGTTGAAAAAATGATCATTTGTAATATTTTTTTGTTATTGGAACTATCACCTTTCAATCCATTATACTTATATCTTAATTTTATTTCTTACAATTTTTTCAATGTGTGTTATTAGAGAAATGATTGAAACTACAATCCAATAATTCAGGGAAGAATGTTAAATACGGGGGAAAGAGAAATAAAAAAGAAAAGTTGTGGGCCGGGTTCATACATATATGAGTTCAACATCATGGGGTGATTACAATACATATAGGGTTCTTTGTCATCCCTATTTTTACTACCGACACCCTATTACTGTTGGAAGCAAAAACAAGCAGAGGCTGTGAAGGCCATTCATAGAGACCATTTCTAACTGGACCACGGAGCAGGATTTTGTTCATCTGGAGGTCCTTCACATGAAATTCATTGGGTAAGAATTCAATAGAGAGTTGGATTGACATAATTTTAGAAATGTACAATAAATTAAGGGACATGCTAGGAACACATAATACATCTTGAAAATTAAAATATTTAGAGAAGGAGAGAAGTAGAACTAGTATGAGTAATGGGGAGACCGGTACCATCACCAACCATGATATCATCAGTGCCTAAATATAGATTGTGGAGAGACAGGTAAATCTGTAGTGACATGATGTGTAGCTTTACTATCAAATAACCATGAGTAGTAGGAGAAGGGGAGGGGCCGAGCCTGGTGGAGTAGTAGTGAGGTGAGAGTGGGGCCGGGGACATGGGGTGATAGAGAGAGTAGTTGCACCTGAAACATGGAACAAAATTTTGCAGAGTGTCCTTGAATGGCACATAGTTGGCACTTACCAAGGTATGACTTTCTGGGTCGAGTTTGGGCTGACGAGCAAGAACTAGGCCGAGGGGCATACTAACCAGAAGCTTGATATCCAGTATTCAGATAAGACTGATGGTGCGGAGGAGGCCCCCATCATGTTGGTTGTGCCGGACGGGGAAGCAGCCCGACATTTGGTCTGTACACCGGATGAGCCGAGGCCGGCCCAAACATGGCCAATGATTATTTTTCTCAATTTATTTTTACCACGTGTCATCTATATCTATATATGTTTTAGAAGGTGTTTTAAATTAATTACCCGCAAACCCGCCCCAAACCCATAATTAACCCGATCCAATTCCTCAATTTCCTCCCCAAAGATTTTTTTTTTTTTGAATTCAAAATTTTTTTGTTAATACCCGAATTTCATCTTTCCAAAGTTATGTAATGCATTAATACCTCAAATTGAAAATAAAATAATTAAATACATTAATACCTCAATTTGAAACCAAAGATTTTTTTTGAATTCAAAAAAAATGTGTTAATGACTGAAATTAATGCTATCCTATGTAATGTAAATTGCATTAATGCCTCAATTTGAAAATAAATAAATAAATACATTAATACCTCAATTGGAAAAAGAAAAATTAATTGCATTAATACCTTATTTTGGTGCCGTACAATTTGACAAGCGACAAATGAATAATTTACTTGATTGACTGAAATTATGCACACATTTCGCAATCCTCTTCATAGAAAATGTGTTTTTTTTAAAAGAAAAATGAGTTGATACCCGGATTTAATGCTTTCCAAAATAGAATAAATTACATTAATACCTAATTTTGAAAATGAAAATAAATAATTACATTAATACCTCAATTTGAAAAAGAGAAAAATAATACTACCTCCATTCTAAAATATAAGTCATCCTAGGTATTTTCACACAGATTAAGAAAGTGGTTGAATGTCATAAATTTGATAATGTCGAAAATGTCCCTTGACTATCATTAATGCAATAATTGTTAAGTAATGAAAAGCGGTTGGATTGATAATAAATTAGGGGTAAGATAGAAAAAAAAAGTAATAAATGTTGCTTTGGTAATTTGGAATGACGTGTATTATGGGATTAAAAGTTTTCAATTTTGTGGGTAAGGTGGTGAATGAGATGTAGGGTAGATGTGGGATAGGGATGTATGATAACGTGACCTTACACACTAATTTTTTAGACAGGCATGGGCCCAAAATGTGCTTTATTTTCCCTTTTTTTTCATGCTAGGTGTCAAATGTTTTTAAAGCTTATATTAGACGGAAATAAATGTAAGATTTGATGGTGGAGCAAAATTCATGAATAATTATACAATTTGTAGTACTATCTTTGTTTTATTTTCGTGATACATTGTTTCATTTTCACACCACTTTATAATTTCTCATACCCGTGCATGATGCACGGGTTTTTAGGCTAGTGAACATATATTTTAAAGACACATTAAAAAAATTAAAAATACAAAAGCTTTAAGAAAAGGTTAATAGAAAAATCAAAAGTCATAAGAGAAAATTTAAGCATTCTAAGTCTCTGAAACCCAGTCCTCCTTCGCTTTTTTGTCGGCAAGCTGACCATGATTTCCAATGCATTTTATTTTTTCCATCTGAAGAACTCCGGAAGAATTGTCTGGCCATTTTTTCTAAGTCCGTAATGACCCCTTTCGGGAGGGCGAAACACTGCATAACGTATTGTGGCAAGGATTGAATTACTGATTTAATGAGAATCTCTTTACCAGCCTAGGAAAGAATTCCACCCCGAGAACATTTTTTGGACCCTTTCTTTGATATATGAGAAATTTTCGCTTTTGGAACGACCAATAACGAAAGGAAATCCCAAATACTTGCCTGTGTAGTTGCCCAAAGGAATGTAAAGGGAGCCGGCTAATTCTTCCATATCACCCTAATTGACATTCTTGCTAAAATACAAGGAGGATTTCTGCAGATTTATCTTTTGGCCCGAACATAACTCATAGTCATTGAGAATATTTTTATGGTTGTACATGACTCAATAGTTGCCTCTGCAAATACCAAGTTATCATCTGCAAAGAGTAGGTGAGTCAATTCACATGTACGATTTCTACCGAACTTAACACCATGAAGAATTGAAGTGGAGGCCGCCCTTCTAAACATTGCAGAAAATCCTTCCGCGGACGAAACACGGATGAGGGATGACCATTGATAAGAACCTGATATGATGTAGAGGAGACGCATGCCATGATCACATTAATCAAAGATGAGGGGAAATGCATTGCTTCCAATACTTTCCTAAGAAACTTCCACTCGACCCTATCAAAGGCCTTCATCATATCAAGTTTAAGAGCCATGTGTTTGTCACACCCACGTTTACCGAGCTTCATTGAGTGTAATGCTTCAAAAGCCGCAATAACGTTATTCGTGATTAATCTCCCTTTAATAAAAGCAGATTGGCATGGGGAGATGACAGAGTTCATGACTTTCTTCAAGCGATTAACCAAAATTCGGGACAACAACTTGTAGACTGAGTTGCATAGACTAATGGGACGAAATTCTGTCATTTTCTCCGCATCTTTCACTTTAGGAATAAGAGAGATATATATTTTATTCAAATCAGCCATGCTACACCCATCATTTAGACACCCCAAGATTACATCTGTTACCTGTTGGCCTAGAATATGCCATAATTTTTGCAAAAAAATCATGTGCATACCGTCAGGTCCGGGAGATTTTTTCCCCAGCATTTGGGATAGAGCAGTCTGAATTTCTGCTGTTGTGAATGGTCTCGCCAGCGTTTCAATATTGTGCTCAGATAAAGTAGAAAAAATAAGATCACTTGGAAAATGACTATCATTGCCATTTGTTGAGTAAATGGACCTGAAATAATTGGCTGCCACATTCTTTAAATCTTTCAAATCAGAATAAGCATTGCCGTGATCATCAACAAGATTATTAATAGTATTCCTCCGCTTCTGTGATGAAGCCTTGTGGTGGAAGAACGATGTGTTCTTGTCCATAGATACCAACCATTCGGATTTACCATGCACTCTCCAATACTCTTCGTCTAAAACGAGAGCTTTTTCGATCTCTTTAAGGAGAAATTTTTCCTGCTCAACACTATATTTATCACTCTTAAAATTCTCCTCCAATTGAGTATTTAACTCCTTAATGCGTCTTGGGATATCACCATATTTTGCTTTGGCCCATTCAGACAACTCTCTCCTCATTCGCAAAATTTCAGATTCTAAACATTGTGCATCTGATGTAGAATATTAAGCACGCCAACTTTGCTGGAATAATAAATCACAATCTTCATCTAGCAACCAATAAGGTTCATACCTTGGTAGCGCTCTCCATTTAGGTTTAGTTGCATCAGACAAAGACGATGACAACCAAATGGTTGAGTGATCGGAGTTAGAGAGATGCTGAATTTTGTGAGAGTGGAACTTCAACTTCCAGTCAATGTTACTCCTCTATCAAGCCTAACTCGTGTTGTAGTGTTATCTTGTTTATTCCTCCTCCAAGTAAATTTCGATCCCTCGAAGCTAAATCAAAAAGATCGCAGTCTAGGAGAGTAGAACGGAAAGCTTGCATCGCCGATTGGGATCTATCGTTCGGTCTTTCTTGTTCGTGGGAGAACAATACCTCATTAAAGTCTCCCATCACACACCAAGGGAGATTGTGGGACGCACTGAGCATTTTTAAAAGTTCCCATGAATGCTTGCGTTTCGGTGCATCGGGAATTTCCATAAAAACCCGTGAAACGCCAAGAAAAAAGGAGTCTGTATCATCAACACGTACATCTATATGACCTGGGGAAGAATTATGTAGTGTAATTCTGACATCTGTTGACCGCAACAATGCTAAGCCACCACTTCTACCAATTGAGGCCACATAATAACCATGTTGAAACCCTAGAGATGCACGGATCCAGTTCATTCGAGATGAGGTGGATTTCATTTCTGAAAGAAACACGAGGGATGGTTGATTTTCAGTGACCAATCGCCAGAGAGCTTTGAGAGCAATCGGTTTGCCTAATCCTCTACAGTTCCACACAAGAATTTTCATGGTGTTGCCGTCGGAGCAAAGGGACGCCGTAGAAACGGAGAGATGCCGGATGACCGGAAAAAGTGCCGTAAGAACGGAAAAAGCCCTTTTGGCCAAGCAAGCATGGAGGATTTTACATGATCCCAATTCTATCTCAGCTCGAATTCTAAAAGGAAAATATTTTGAAGCAAAAGATTTTATGGAGGCCATTATTTCAGGATATCTCTTGGCTATTTGGAGAGGAATTTTACAAGGAAGAGACCTTCTTGCACGGGGCTTACGGTGGAAAGTTGGTAGTGGTACTTCCATTAATATTTCTAAAGACCCATGGCTGCTTATTTTACCATCTTTTCATGCTCACGTTAATCAAGTCTCCTTCCCTGATTCTCGAGTTAGTTGCTGAATCAATACAACATCTCGCTTATGGAAAGAAGACCTTATTCGAAATGTGTTTAACCCTTATGAAGCTGATAAAGTCCTCTCAATCCCATTATCCACCCATCCTGCATAGGACAAATTAATTTGGAATTTTTCAAAGAACGGGGTATATTCTATTAAAACGGGTTACATTTTGGCATGGGACTCTAAGTATCGAGCCATCAAAGGAGAGGAACCATCATTGTCAAGAGGAAACTGAAAGGTGTGGAATGGTCTTTGGCAGTTGAGGGTTAAACCGCGTATCATTCATTTCATGTGGAAGCTAATGAATAACGCTCTCTCGACAGCTTCTGGTTTGCGTTCAAGAGGAATTGGCGATGGCTTGTGTCAGGTGTGCAAGAGATCCGAAGAAACTTCCTGGCATTGTCTTTTCGAACATGACATCCCTAAAGCGTTTTGGAAGTCATCCCCCTACGGTAACTATTTGAGCTCCCTACGCGTCCACTCTTTTCTATTTCTAGAAGAACTCTTAAATATGCATGAAGGCATCGAAGCAACACAAATAGTTACTCTCATATGGACCATTTGGAAAGCACGTTGTTCATGGATTTTTGATAGAAAAGACATACATCTTAACACATCATTGCTTAAATCTCAGGCAGAGGCGACATAATACTTTCATGCAGTCAAAAATCCAGTTTCGAGCTGCAATATGAATGAATGGTCCTCAGTATGACAGCCTTTGGAGGCAACACAATATAAATTTAACGTTGACACGGCGTTTGGAGAAACTGGGTCAACTATTGGAGGTTTGATTCGAGATAACCACAGTAGAACTCTCAACTCATTCTCCAAAAAATTAGAAGGAAGGTTTGAAGTTGAGGTTGGAGAAGCTTTAGCGATGTATCATGCCATTGTGTATGCTCTCACCTGGGGATGTTTTCGAGTTATATTTGAAGGAGACTCTCTTTCCACATATCATCGTCTCTTCGCACACAATGAAGATCTCTCACTTGTTGGTATGATAATAGAGGATTGTCGTAGAATGTTACCTGCTTTTATTTTTGTCTCATTTTCTTTTGTTAAGAGACAAGGAAATGTACCTGCTCATTTACTAGCTAAAGAAGGCATTGGTCTAGTAGGAACTCTGGAATGGGGTTCATCTCCCCCACCTCATGTTTCCCTTGCTATTTCCGTTGATAACGAAAAAAAAAAAAAAAGATAAGAGAAAATTTGAAATGATTTCATTGAGGGTCATGTTGTAACGGATTGCAAACAAAAACTCAGATTTAACAGATTAAACAAAAAACATATTAAATTTAAAAAAAAAAACAAGAATGGAAACAAGAAAACACAAAGATTTAACGTGGTTTGTGTAATATTCCAAATTTTACGAAATGGGAATGTTGTCCTTTTTTTTTTTTTAAGTTTGGGATTTATTATTATTTTTCTTTTAATTTTTGGATTAAAAAAAACTGACAGGAAGTTTATTTTTTTTTATTTAAGATTTAAAAAAACTTCCAATCAGTTTGGGATTCTTTCAGAAAGAAAAAAAACAACACGAAGGCAACTTTGAGCTTTGGAGAAGAAAACAAAAAGAATAGAATCTTCAACATAAATAAGAAGTCGGGCATTGTTTTTCAAATCAAAATAGAGAGAAACGATCACCGGGCCACGAGACACGGATCGCTTTGACACAAGTTTTAAGGCGATTAGAAAATGTATGAAAACAACCCTCTTTTAGAATCTTAGGTTTTTGAATTGTTTATGGTGTTGGTAATCAAATTGGGCATAGTGGTTGTCGTTTGAAATCCTTTAACTCTTCGTAATTCTAAGTTAGATGTGTTGTTTTATAAGGTTTGGTTGTTGGATAGGAATTTTCTGCACTGCTCATTGACGGATACGAAAGAAATAAACTAACGCATATTTTTGTCCCCAATGAAATTCGAACCAGGAACCTGCGCTAATGCCTTATCGGCAATTGTTATCAGTATAATAGTATGTTTTATTAAAAACAAAATTAACAAAAAGGTTTTGAATGAATATACGCTTTGTGCCCGAGGGAGCAGCAGCAGTACATTAAATTAGCTTTTTAATATTTTTTGACTTTCTGAGACGCAACAGGTTTAGAAAAAGAGAAAGAAAATTATTTTCCCAGAAAACAAAAACTTAAAAAAATTACGCAAAAGCTATACACATGTAACTACATATTCAACTATTTACATAGCGTGGTAGTATATTAGAGATGTTTATTTCCTCTCATATTGACTATGTACCCTCTTTGATAGAAAAGATGATATATATAAGTATAATATATAGTAGTGTGGTGTTATTTTCTTTTTCAAAAAATATAGATATACGATTTGGTAGTCAATGGAGTACGTGACAAATGTTGTTTTGATACTTAGCTTGATTTGTAGCCTTTCTAAAGGATCTAAAAGACATGAAATAATGTGACAAAGCCTTGAATTGGTTTCTGATGCGTCCAGTTCCGGCACCGTATGAACTTTCTTAGCGAGATGACGTACGGCACCGTCGAAAACCTAGAATTGGCCTTGTACTTTGATGAGTTAGTACTTGTCAATGTCTGTGAATGCTAGGTTTGGTTAGTATCTAAATGGAGTAGGATGAGGGTGTAATGGAGTTAAGCGAGCTTTTACTTGAATTATACATGTGGCTAGTTAATGTATAAACAACGTATGTGACTAGTCAAAAGATTAAATGCCTTTGATGCTTGGTTAGACATAGTACAATATCGCAATGTGAGAATGAGCGATAAACATGGGTATTAAACCCATCTGCCGGTCACTATTGGGAATTTAAGCCCATACTGTATATGATTTTGGGGAATTATGCTCATATTATTTAGGGGGAGTGGTTTAAAAGGACAAAAAAGAGGGAAAAAATGAAAATCAGGACAGTGGAAATATAAATTGGGTGATAAGGACAAATCCACTGTTCATAACCCAAAATCCACTGTTCACTGCAGTGGAACTGACCCCAAATATAATGTTTCACTATCAAAGTGGAATAATGATATGTCCTAACCTAGAAAAATATTTCACTGTCTTCTTTGCATATTTCTATGTTCAAATTGTCATTTTTGACAATAAACGGGTTGCATATGAAGTTTTCACGATGAGCAACATCGTGCGTAGTGTCCTTGGATCATTGGTTTACAAAGATAAATTAAGCTAAAAACAAATAGGGAACTCATGACATGTTATGGGACATGAAGTGATACGGTAGATGTAAGAATGGTAAAGTAATGAAAATGTGATTAACTAATAATGTATGTTTTTACTTTCCAAACTTTATAAAGCACGATATTCAATGACTTCTACCTTTTACAAATTACTCAATGTACTTACCCCTTTTATGTTATGTATGTTTTCCCCTCCCCGAGAAGATTGGCAGGGTGATGATGACGATTTTGTTGAGGATACTATTAGTTTGGTTTGTATTCTAAGACACATGTAAGATAAGTTAAGTTTGGTTTGTAGAGACCTCGAATGTTGTAAAAGATCTTATCTACTAGTAAGTTTGGCAGCTTTGTAACTTTTTTATCGATCTTGTTACGTTATTTTCCTGAGTCCCTTAGCTTCCGCTTCGCTTTGTTATGATACGATGATGTAAGACTTACGTATAATGTTAAGTATATTTAATGTTATACATGTCAAACGTTCTTTTTCGGATAAGGACTTGGTGTCCGGGAACGAGGCGTTACAGTTTTCGGCGTTGTACCGACTACTCCACGGACAGAAAATGAGAACTTTTATTATGCACAGAATTACACAAAGATTTTCACAAACACCTAGATTACAATGATTGATGGTATTTGTAGCCTTAAAAAACACAATAAATACTGCATCGGTATATATATATATATATAAACAAATCAAATTTTAAAAAATGACAGTTAAAAAACAACGGAAGGAGTATTAGTTTATTAATATATTATTATAGTTTGGGTTTTTTTTTTTTTGAACATATTATAGTTTGGTTAGTACATTCATTAATGCCCAGGAAAAAATTGTTGTCGAAGGTGGGAAAAAAAGATATTGTTCTTTTTTTCTTTCTTCCTTTAGAAAAAGGATACAAATAAAAATAAGAATGCAATAGTTAGTAAAGGCCGGTGCTATTGTTAGAGCAACTTTGCTCCATCCAGAACACATTTCCATTTCTACCCTTTACCTCGAATTTCTGTTTTTGGTATTTCATTCAAGCCGTAAACATGTCATTTAATAGCAGTCCATTAAGCATTTATACCTAAAATGTATCTAAGCCGTAAACATTTATACAAAATTTAAGCAAAAAAAAAAAAAAAACATTTATACAAAATGTTATAGTTTGTTGTAAAACACTCTTTGACCATTAAGGGTATTTAAGTCATTTTTGACTCTTTATAGTAAACTCTAATGATTATTTTTATTTATAAAAAAAAAAAACTAAAAAAGGGGATAAATATAATATGGGCATTGTTAATGGCACCACACTCAATATATTTGGGCACCACATCTATGTAAAATTCGATTTTTTAGGAGCCGAAATGTGTTATTCCAACCCCCGTAAAGTCGAAATGTGTTATTTCAACCCCTAAAAAATCGAATTTTGCACAGATGTGATGCCCGAGTATATTGGATTTGGTGTCATTAACAATGCTCATATAATATTACCCAACACCCAAGAAATCTACCATATATATGTACCACTTGTGGTACACGTGAGTATCAAAAAAAAAAAAAAAAAACAGAGCAGCATGGGGTCGGCCGAATTGTGAGAAAGAAAATAGGGAAAAAAACAGTGCGGTCCGGTCATTGGTTGGTACATCATTATTGATAAATCGAGAACAAATCGTGAGGAGATCAACTAGGATCATGAACAAATCATGAGGAGATCAACTACGTGATTCGGTGTTTCCTAGGAAATTTATCGTTCGTGCCTTTTTAGATTAAGATCAACTAGGATCAAGAACAAATCGTGAGGAGATCAACTACGTGATTCGGTGTTTCCTAGGAGATCTATCATTCGTGCCTTTTCAGATTTGATTCGTTTCACAGTTGACATCCGTTACAGTCGATCGACCGGAAAAGAATGGGAATCGGCGCCCCCGCAATTGCGAGAGCTACCACCGGTCCACCGCAACTGCAAGCACCTCGAGATCCGATTCGGTTTCGGCAGATTGTATGTCTAGTACACTATCATGTAGGGTCCAGTCAGCATGAATTACTATTTTACGATTTTGATTATTAGTATTATTATTATTATTATTATTATTATTATTATTATTATTATTATTATTATTATTATTTATTTTTTTTGTTTAATCTTATGTCAGAGCATATACATTACGCATGTCAGATTGATCATGGTTAGGTATGAGTTTTCGAGAATCCTTAACATCCATAGAGAGTGCCTACACCCGGGTGGCCACAGTTTGTAACTTCGGGTGGATGTTAGGCTGGTTAGATGTGCCCATCTGCGGGTCTATGTTTACGTAATAGCAGGCCGGTTAACTTTTCTATTAGGTTCAGGGTGTAGCCTGGCTTTTATATTAATGACCTCCCTTTGTGGTCTATACTGTATACAAATGTGTAATACTCTTGAATCATCTGACATACTTGACACACTATTCACGTAAGTCGCGTCACATATGGTAATTTATGGCAGTTTTCAATAATTATATAACACACTGTTCATGTAAGTCGCGTCACATATGGTAATTTATGGCAGTTTTCAATAATTCTGTAACGTATTTTTATGCCGTAATTTTAATCGTATTTTGATGATACCCGACCTGAATTCCGCCACGTGTCACCAATGGGGACGCATAATAAATGATTGGGCCTTAGGGCGTTATGGGCCAAGGTCCCCAGAAGCCGAGCTAAGGTCAGGTCGTTAAACCCAGGTGGGAGATCGGTAAATGTTCCTCCTCCAGCCACCGTAGGTCGGCTAAGGACTTGCAAAGAGGAACTGCCCGGTTCGGCCATAAGGGCTTTGGGGCTGAGCGTAATACGCTCAGAACAACCCGGCTGTTATTCCACGTGTTGGATAACTTGAAGATAAATAAGGAAAGAATCCTAAGTCATAAAGACTCAAATCCTGACACTTAAATATGTCCATAATTATCTCCAAATAATAGGGATTAATGCGTGTATATCATTAGGGAATTATAGTAAATTATAATACTTGCATGACGAGTTTTAGGGGTGAAACGCCACCTATATAAACAACCCTAAGGAACTATGAAAGACTTGATTCTAATTCAACTATTGGATACGTAGGCAATTCTTGAGAAATAACTTGAGAGCTCAGTCTAAAAAACACATAAAAACACGTCTTGCATAATCAAAATTAGGGCTTTAGGGTTCACGATCCTTATCACAGAAGGTGCAGACCCGTATTGGTTCTTGGACGGTTTCCAGCATCATCCATTGGCGCTAGAAGGAGGGTCTTCTACTGATAATCGATCGAAATAACCCTAGAATTCCTTCAAACGATCATGCCACCACCAAAGAACACTGGCAAGAAAACGGCAGATCCAAAGGATCCAGCCCAACAGGGTGGGACGACTTCAACCACCCAAGGAGAAGCCCAGAAGAGGGCTGCTGAAGATCAACCCAACCCTTCAAGACCCAGCCAATCAAGTACTGGTCCAAGAGATTCACTAACCTTGGTGGTTAACAACGAAAGATTGGTAATAAAAGCGGTAATTAGCAAGAATCGAACAAAACGGATATGCGTGGACACTGACAGTGCTGTGAACGTCCTATACTATAATGTCTTCAGAGCGATGAAATTAAAGGATGCCGACCTGACTCCTGTTTCAGCTCATCTATTCGGTTTCGCCGGACCTCCAGTTCATCCGCTGGGGGTGATCAAACTCCTCACCACCTTTGGAGAAGGAACCAAGGGCAGGACCATAATGGTAGATTATATAGTGGTAAAGGCACCATCGGTGTACAAAGTGATTATGAGAAGACCAGCCCTTATCGATCTCCGGGCTGTAATCTCGCCGGCTCACGTTAGCATGAAAATTCCAACAGGCGAAGGTTCGATAGAGATCAGAGGAGATGTGGAAATAGCCAGGAGCTGTTACACGGCGACAATAAATGGGAAAATGATGGTCCAACATGTCAGTATTGAAGAATTGCTTCCGGAAGATGAAGAGAGCTGGTCATCTGAAGACCAGACACAGGATGTTCGTCTATGGAACGAACAAGAGGGCTCAACAGATAGGTTAGGGCATGGATTCCCCCTCCATACAAAGAGTCTTTGGTAAGCATTTTGAGAGAATTCAGAGACGTGTTTGCTTGGAAAGCGGAGGATATAACAGGACTATCTCCCGACCTGGCAGTTCAGAGATTGAACATAGATCCGAGCAGGAAGCCTGTTCGGAAAAAGAAAAGGCATTTTGCCCCTGGATGCATTGAGACAATTAAGCAAGAGGTAACAAAGCTGTTGCAGGCCAACATAATCAAAGAGGTGATATATCCTGAATGGTTAGCCAACCCTGTACTGGTCAAGAAACCAAATGGGAGCTGGAGGATGTGTGTAGATTTCAAGGATCTCAACAAGGCATGTCCGAAGGATTGTTATGCTCTGCCCAAGATTGATCGCCTGGTAGACTCAACGGTAGGGTATGAAGTGTTTGCCTTTTTTGATACGTACACGGGTTATCACCAGATCATGATATATCCGGAAGATGCAGGGAAGACCGCTTTTGTAACAGAGTTTGGGACGTATTCCTACGCCACTGTGCCCTTTGGTCTGAAGAATGCAGGGGCGACCAATCAAAGGGTTGTTAACGCGATTTTTGCCGATCAAACCGGAAGATGTATGTAGATGTACGTGGATGATCTCCTGATCAAGAGCAGGTCTCTTGATCAATACCTGAAAGATATCAGAGAAGTATTTGGAGTTCTAATGAGGACGTAAATGAAACTCAATCCAAAGAAATGTACATTTGGGGTCAGATCAGGGAAGTTCCTAGGATACATGATATCCAGAGACGGAATTAGAGCAAATCTAGACAAAATTGACACTTTAAAGACTATGTCCCCGCCAAAAAACATCAAAGAAGTGCAACGCTTAACGGGACGAGTAGCGGCTTTGAACAAATTTTTGTCAAGATCGGCACAGCATGCCTTGCCCTTTTTCAAAATCTTGAGAAGAGCTAGTCCTTTTCAGTGGGATGATCATTGTCAAAAGGCCTTCGACGAACTGAAAATGTACCTAGCTGAACTGCCCACCTTACAGCACCTCAAGTAGGAGAACCGCCGTTCGTTTACCTAGCAGTATGTGAAGAAGCACTGAGCGCAGTACTAGTCACAGAACAAGGCGGACAGCAAGTACCGGTGTTCTTCGTCAGCAAGGCACTCCATGGACCAGAAATCAGGTATTCAAATGCGGAAAAGTTAGTATTGGCATTGATGCACGCCTCAAGAAAGTTGAGGCCTTACTTCCAAGCACACCCGATTACCGTGATCACAGATCAACCGCTACTACAAATCTTGGGACGACCAGAGACCTCAGGTAGGTTGGCAATGTGGGTCATCGAACTGGCAGAATATGACATTGATTTCTGTCCTCGAACTGCCATCAAAGCATAGGCCCTAGCAGACTTATTGGTTGAATGGATAGTTGTTCATCTAGGGGATGATCAGCCAAAGCAGGAGGAAAAGAAATGGAATTTGTATGTCAATGGTGCTTCTAGCAAAGACGGAGCAGGAGCAGGTCTCTTACTCATTAGTCCGAAAAGGAAAGAGTTTCCCTACTCACTAAGATTTGATTTTAAGGCTACTAGCAATGAAGCTGAGTACGAAGCCTTGATAACAGGGATTAAGTTAGCAAGCAAACTTGGGGCGGATGATCTGCAAGTATACAACGACTCACAACTCGTTGTAAATCATGTAAATAGAGAATACGAGGCTAAAGAGGAGCCTATGAAGAGGTACTTAACAACAGCTAAAAATCTGCTCGAAAAATTTCGACAAGTCCATGTCGGCCAAATCCCCCGAGCTGAGAATAGAAGAGCAGATGCCTTGTCCAAATTGGCCTCAAACTTTATGTCAGAGAAGAAAGTACTGGTGGAACTCGTGAAGGAGAGAAGTTATGAGCAACAGACTGTTCAGCCGATCTGGCAAGCCAGTATGTGGATGGACCCCATTCTATCTTATCTTAGAGATAACATTTGCCTCAAGACAAGATTCAGGCTAGAAAGATAAAGCTCTTAGCGACTAGATACTTGCTGTTCGAAGAGGTGCTCTATCACAGATTGTATATCGCACCATGGCTCAAGTGTGTAACAAGCGAAGAGGGAGATTACCTTCTCAGGGAGATACACTTGGGAATCTGTGGAAACCACCTGAAGCTCGGACATTGGCAAGAAAGTGTAGGTTGTTTGGCTACTATTGGCCAACAATGTTGGAAGATGCAAAAGAATAGGTGGAAAAATGCAAATCGTGCCCAGTGCACGATAATCTGTCACATCAGCCATCCTAGGACATGGTTCCCATAGCATCTCCTTGGCCTTTTGACTAGTGGGGGTTGATCTATTGGGGCCACTCCCAAGAGCCCCAGGCAATGTCAGATTCCTGATCGTCGCAGTGGACTATTTTACCAAGTGGGTTGAAGCTGAGCCACTGGCTACCATAACAGGGAAACATATGCAAAAATTCTTGTGGAAGAGTATAGTTTGCAGGTATGGGATACCCAAAACTCTAGTTTCGGATAATGGAACTCAATTTGAAGACAGGATTGTCAGAGAATGGTGTGCTGACCTGCACATAACTCAACACTTCACCTCAGTCGGGTATCCCCAAGCTAATGGTCAAGTCGAACAGACCAACAGGCAGATCAAGACCGGGTTGAAGAAACGCTTAGAGGAAGAAGGAGAAAGTTGGACCGAGCATTTGCCTAATATCTTATGGGCGTACAGAACAACACCCAACTCGGCCACTAGAGAAAATCCATTTAACTTAGCTTATGGCTGCGAAGCGGTGATACCGGCCGATATCGGCATGTCATCACCACGAACAGAGCTCTACTCAGAAGATCAGTAGTTAGCTGAGCTCAGACACTCCAAGGATGACCCGGAAGAACTCGGAATGTAGCCTTCATAAGAATGGCTAAGTATAAACAATGAATTTCTCAGTACTACAACTCCCGAGTTAAACACTCATACTTCAAAGAGAGAGATCTAGTGCTCAGAAAGAATGAGGTGAGCAAGCAACAGCCTCAGGGGAAGCTTGATCCGAACTGGGAGGGCCCGTACAAAGTGGTCAAGGTACATGGAAAGAGGTCATATCAGATGGCTGATGCAAATGGCAGAACTGTACCACGCAGCTGGAATGCTTCTAATTTGAGGAAATTCTATGTATAGGACAGGTTCCAGACTCTATTTTATGCATTGTTAATTTTGATTTCTCAATAAGATGTATTCAAACATCATATATTAAATAAATGTTTCTTTTGCACATGTGCATTCTTTATTATATTTGGTTGATTATAACTGAGTTGCAGGTCGGTCTCAGAAAGTTTGCAAAGGACAAACTAAAATTGTCTGCAGGACAGACTCAACGAACTGATCCGCAGGTCGGACTCAGAAGAATAACTGAACCGCAGGTCGGTCTCAGAAAGTTTGCTAAGGACAAACTAAAATTGTCTGCAGGACAGACTCAACGAACTGATCCGCAGGTCGGACTCAGAAGAAGAACTGAACCGCATGTCGGTCTGAGAAAGTGTGCAAAGGACAACCTATAAGTCTGCATGACAGACCCAACGAACTGATCCGCAGGTCGGACTCAGAAGAAGAACTGAACCGCAGGTTGGTCTCAGAAAGTTTGCAAAGGACAAACTATAAGTCTACAGGACAGACCCAACGAACTGATCTGCAGGTCGGACTCAAAAGAAGAACTGAACCGCAGGTCGGTCTCAGAAAGTTTGCAAAGGACGAACTATAAGTCTGCAGGACAGACCCAACGAACTGATCCATAGGTCGGACTCAGAAGAAGAACTGAACCGCAGGTCGGTCTCAGAAAGTTTGCAAAGGACAAACTATAAGTCTGCAGGATAGACCCAACGAACTGATCCGTAGGTCGGACTCAGAAGAAGAACTGAACCGCAGGTTGGTCTCAGAAAAAGATACAAGGACAAACGGTCTGCAGGACAGACGATCAATGCTTACGACATAATACTTGGACAGTTTGAATAATCAAACTCTCCAAGTCTGTAGGACAAACGATCAAAACTCGGGCGATCAGCGCTTGTGCTGAAGAACACCGTTCAAAAATAAAGTTTTGTACAGGATGTTCCTCAGGGGGGTAAGGGACCCTGAACTACCCTAAATCTATGCTTGAAGTAAAAGCAAGTAGTAAAAGCAATTAAAAACAAAAAGAAAAGGCAAAACTAAAAGCACCAAAAGCTGGAGTAATAAATGACAAATGGCTGAACGCCAAAAAAGAAAAAGAAAAATTTATTACAGAGCAAGTGTCATGAAGACACAAATTGTCAAGAGCAAAGGTTGGAGATTATTACAGCTTTTCAAAACAGAAAGTTTCCAACAAAACCATGCTTCTAAGGATTAGAAGTGGCATCCTGTTGCTGGTCTGAGGGAGTGCCAGAGCTCTGAGCCGAAGATGTGCTGTTCTAATGGGCAGCAGGTCTGCACCCATATCTCTCAGCCAAATCCTCACCGGCTTGAAATTATTTAATCCTGCCTGATACAGCTCATTGCCACCCGGCTTACAGAGCCTCCCATGCTGAAGATCGGAAATGATAAGCTGAGGGCACTGCTCTTTAACCTGATTAACACATAGGGTGTACCCATGGCTTAGAATTGAGCCAAGTAAGACCTTCAGAGCTCCGGTGAAGTGAGGTGGGCTCTTGGACTCATGAACATCCTGGGCGATTGATCGCGTGTAAGTCACTAACGTCGATATTACTAGCAAGAATACTAGGTACATCATAGTATAGTAAATGCGAGTCAAGGTCGATCCCACAGAGACAATGCAACTTATAAATATAAACGGTTCTAACCTAATTAAGAAGCAACATGTATGTGGTCATTGACCAACAATAACATAAAAGAAAACAAACATGGTATACCTCTCCCTCTCATCACCGATCTACTAACTTGGTTTTGTTAATCGTTATGTTTACTTCCCCACATAATTTCCTTATATTAATCGTGAGCTTTATCATTATCATATTCAGCTACGGGTGCAATTCCTAACCCTATCTACTCCGACAATGGCAGCAGACAATCTATACGTAAGCTACCCTCCTTAATTGGTCCGTAATAGCCCATACGCATAAAGAACTAGACTGCCGATACTGAACGTTACCTCATACTGCTAACCCGCCTAGACAGCTGTCAACATTGACCAGCACGTTCCTAGGGTCCATCAAGACTATGTCCTAATTAACCCTTCACTTGCGGTCCTTCATGTTAATTTACGAATTATGAATACTAGATTGGCCAGACCTATTACTCATTTTAATTATTCATGCCGATCAACGTAACTGTAGTGAATCCCAGTTTAGGTTTTCTAAAATATGCCTCGGTAAACCGGTATAGACCGCAGGTTTACCGGGGCGGTTTTTCCTAATTTCTGGATCTACATTGCTCGGTACGATTGAAATAAGTAAATCATGGAGTTGTTAAACATGCAGATTAACTAAAACACATAAATACGAACATATCTACCTTATTGAAGACAATAAAAGAACGTTCAAAGCTTCATACCTTCAATGATGGAGATCTAGCTCAATCTACTCAAGCTAGAGATGATAGAAGAATGGAGGAACCAAAAAAAACTCTTCAAAGCTCAAGAAAACTTTATTTCATCAAAATTATATAATGTAATTGAAGAATTGATAATAATATATTCATCTATGTAATAATCAGTATATGCGGCCTTATATAGATACAATGACCGACTTAAGACCCTCTAAAACCCTAACCGACCTAGATAATGCGGCAAAATTAATTTCGTGTTGCACAAGACGCCGGTTTACCGGGCCTAACCCTCGGGTTACCGGGCCTTCTATTCTTCTTTTTCTTCAGCAGACTTCTTCTTGGACTTTAATCACTCGGCCCAATGTATTCTTTTCGGTCCAGATCCATTCTCCAATGCTCCAGATTCGGTACATCCTATAAAACATGCAAAACAAGACAAAACAGTACCAAAACCTCGGGAAAATAACATAGAAGCAGAATTACGATCCTAGAAACATGCACATAGCATTTAACACATATTCTAAGCAATAACGAGCCTATCTATCCTCTCTTGAGCATAATTCGGGGTGAATATAGGTACAATTATTGGTACCATTTAGAGTGTTATCAGCGATCCGAGCTGTCACTTCGGCCTCTTAACCATCGCGATCAGCACGGAGTTTGGCCAAGGCCTCCTCTTGTTGAGCGCTTGCAGTACGTCACTCCTTCAGCTCGGCTTGCTGAGCCTGCACAATCCTCTCTAGCTCAGCGATCTGAGCATCCTTGGACAAAGACTCATCTTTGTGCTTGTTTCGGCTGGCGGACAGATCAGCGATCCGCTTCTCCAATGAAGCTTTCTGGGTGGAGAATTCATTCAACCGGTGAAGAACCTCCTTCCCAGCCTTAACAACCTGGAAAATAACAAAGTAAAGTGGACAGGGTCAGTATGGTCCAAGGATAGCAAACAGGGAAAAAGTAAAATACGAACTTACAATAGAAGCCAGGTCCTTATCTGGCAGCTCCGCCAGGAACTCAGCTGAAGAACCAGAAGTCCCCTCAGAAGAATCCTACCCAGACCTGGGCCTCTTCCGACTAGATCGAGAACGTTTTCGGGACTGTTCCCCAGGATCGGTGATGTCAATGATGATCAGGTTATCATCCTTTTGATCAGTATGTTGCGTATCCTCAGCCACGTCACCTTGCTGAAGATCCTCAGTGAGTGGATCCTCAATGTTGACCTCAGGGTTAGAAAGATCGGGATCCGGCTCAGCACTGCCCCGGGAGCTTCCGGGTTCGGGTTCTGCTCATTAAGCTCCGGCACAGCCTCCTCCTCCTCCTCCTCAAAGGCATGTTCAAAGATGTCAGCAATATCGGCCACTGAAAAGAGAAGAGATTATCAATAAAAACAAGGAAAGCAGAAGCTAAGAAACATATGCAAAATTAAAGTACAAATAGGTTCCTACGGTTGTCAAATTCTTCTTAGGTAAGCCTTAGATAAGGCTCTGGACCAGGTTCAGATAAACGAGCTGCTTCTATCAGTTCGTCAGGCCAATACTCAAAGTCAAAAAGAATGTTGGCATTGGCAATATCGGTCAATAAGCACTCACTGACCCCTGTAGGGCACGCATCCGCAGGAAGCTGAAAGTAATTCCAGTTGCTCAGCTCAGGGTTCCCACCATGGCGAATGAAGAAAAAGTTGTTCTTGCACTCATGGATAGAAGGCTTCCTGAGAGCATGGGGATCCCCCTTCTGTGGTCTGTGCGGAGTGGGAAATAATACCACCCGCTGTGGTTTTTGATCTTCTTGTGCTGATAGACGGTCCTAAATAGAGTTACGTTAAACTCCATATCGATCAGCCGGCAGTAGATCGCAAAACCAATTATCGCCCTAACCCCATTAGGGGCAATATGAGCACAGCCCAGCTGATAATATCTCAAGACGGCCAAGAAGGCCGGGCAGAATGGAGCCCTAAGGCCGCAGACGAACTGCTCCTTATACACAATGCAGTAACCCTCGGGGGGTTGATGAGCATATAAGTGCGCACCCCCAGGTAGTTGGGGAGCGTACTGGTCCATGTCTATGTTGTACCTATTACATATATATAGGACGTCCTCTTGAGTGAGTTTACCGAAACAGCCTACGGCTGATCTAGCAGTCATATGGGCTCTAAAGGACTGACGCAAAGAGGAAAATCCAAAGGCCGAATAGGGCCTGGTAGGATAAGCAGTGGGCTGCTCTACAACGACCTGCTCGATATTATTGCGAGCAGCAACTACGTTAAGGGCAGGAACATCTATTGGGCCACCAAATTGGAAAAATGGCTGGTTAACTTCGTTTTCTGACTCAGAATGTGACTCAAACTCCCTATCAATTGAGCTGCTCGAAGCAGTACTCGCCCTCATTAACCAGGAAAAGCAGAAAGAAAGGAGAAATATGGAGGAATAGCACAGGAAAAATTAGAGAAAATGCTTACTTGGAAATGCAGAGGATCTTGAAATAAATCTTCAATTTAATAGTAAAGCCGAGAAGAGGGAAAGTCTGATATGAAGGGACGGGTTTATAACCTCCCTCCTGACGTGCAAATGGCGTCAGTTATGAAAAAGAGTGAAAAATGCCTCGTATCCCGCAGATGCAATGATGGCTAGTGTGATAGACTGCCAACTGGCGGTTGGACAATTCAAAACGCGAGATCGGACAAGTCCGGTCGAACCGCCAAAATAGTGCAGATCTGACCAACTAGAAGAAAGATCAGATCTAGGGGGCTTATGATGATACCCGACCCGAATCCCGCCATGTGTCACCAATGGGGAGGCATAATAAATGATTGGGCCTTAGGGCGTTACGGGCCAAGGGCCCCAGAAGCCGACCTAAGGTCAAGTCGTTAAACCCAGGTGGGAGATCGGTAAATGTTCCTCCTCCAGCCACACGAATTTATGGTGATTTTTTTTTGAACATTTTTTCCACGGTAATTTATTTAGAATTCCGCCCCCTAAACCATAATCTTGGCTCCGCCCTGGCTACATATTCATTTATGTTAAATGTCTATTATAATTTGATGCATGCAGGGGCGGATGCCCCCACTACAATCCAAAATAATAATAATTATATGAAAAAAAACGATTTAGTTTTGTTGTTAAAAAATATGTAGAAAAATATTAATGTTACCACAAGATTTTCGAATTTGCTCCGTACCTCATTTGAAATATTTTAGGGATCCTCCATCAGATCGGATGTCATTATAAAGATTTATATGCAATTGTGTTCTTTAGTGGAATTCCTTATTTATGTATATATTCAAGGAAACTTCTTGGGTGGTGAGGGAATTTACTCCGAAGTGACCCGTGAGTTGATCGAAACCACACAATTTACATTTAAATATTAATTTGTATGGCTATGATCAACTAACGGGTCACTTTAGTGCATGTGGAAAGAGCACCCAAGAATATATTCAAAAGTTGAAGTCATGTTTTTAGTAGTGTAAGCTGAGATTCATATTCCGTGTTCAATTTCTTTACATATGGGTGTGTCGGCTGTAGACTTAGGGGTCGTTTGTTAAAACTGAAGACTGAAATCAAGTCTGAAATCTGAAGTCTTAATTCTGAATAAATTAAGTAACTGAATATTTTAAGTGTTGAAATTGATTAGACTGTTTGGTAACACTTATTATATGTGAAATTAGAATTTGTTTCGTGAGTGTGTATGTGGGTGTGGGTGTGTGAAGGGTGGGTGTAGGGTGGGTGGGGGTGTTGGTGTAAGGTAATGGGGGTGTAGGTGGGTGTAGGGTGGGGTGTGGGTTGTGGGTGGGTGTGTGTGGTGTGTGGGGGTGGGGTGGGTGTCGGGTGGGCGTGGGTGTGGGTGTAGCGTGTGGGGGGTTGTGAGGGTGTAGGTGTTAGGAAGTCACTAGTTTAACGCAGCGGAATTTAAAATTTGATTTCTTTTTTCTAGATCGTTCTTCGTTTAATGCAATAAACACATTAAGTAGTTTGACGGTTATACCTTGATGATCTACTAGATCGTCGCTTTGACCGCCAACGGAGAGCAGTTCAATACGCAAGCCGTCCACGCGTCCGGCCTCTATCGCTAATCCACACGAACCCCTTGCCGGAATCCTCCTTGGATTGCTATCAGAAAAACTCCGGCTGCTAGACCGGACATTTTCTTCCCTCACAGACTCACTATGGAAGGCTCTCTATTTTACACAAGAATTATGAACTCTAGCAATTGTGATGTACAAAAGAGCTTGACACCCACCTCTTATTTATAGTGATAAGTGGCGCCCCATTAGTGTGTAGGAGAAGAAAACCTTTTTCCAATAAAATAAGGAAAATCAACTAGATTGATTTATCTCTTTAATTATAATTTATTTTGCCAATATCATATATTGATTATAATTATCTTATTACCATAAATCTATTTTTCAAAATCAATTAATATCTTATATTAATATTATGGCAATCTTATTAATTAAAGTGCACAATCCAAGTGTATCTTATACACTTAGAAGTGGCGCCCCATATGCCAACAAATTGGCTTCCGGAATATTCTTTAATTAATCTAATTTATATATTATTAATATCTTGTATTTAATTTATTCATAATAAATAAATACCACCATATTAATTTACCACTATAACCTTTATAGTCTAGAGATAAACTTTCCTTATTTGGTTATCAACCATAACCGCATTTTAATCCGACTCGATGTTCATATGTGTGTGACCCGATAGGCTTCCGAATATGTTGGCCGTAGACACAAAGTGCAATTTACTAAAATGCCATTCATACCTAACGATCACGGGATAGCGTCTAGCAACACACCGTGGTCCCCAATCATCGGAAGAGTCAAAAGCAATGACTACTACCTTTCATGTGAAGCAGTTACCGTGTAACTTACAATCCTATCGCTGTAATAATATCCATACGATCGTATCTCGAGTGTCAATACATTGACGATCGTATCTTATAATCTGGATATCATGCTCTCTCAGAATAACACATTTACTCCCACTTTGCAAAGATTCTCGAGAGCTAAACACTCCTTATAAGAAGGCCATTTCAGATATTCGATCCCAATCATAGGATACGCGATTTCCGGACGACCAATCATGTATACTCCGCATGCTTCAATATCATACCCAATCACTACCGCATGATCGCCCCGTGGTTAGGAGAAATCTCAATAGTGTCAAAGCATGACAATCCACACCGTGATGGCATGAAGACTACGGTCAAAAGGATAATTACACAACCGCCACATAGTGTGACACTTAATGTAAGTGGGTCAGTCTAACGCACGCATTCTCTAATACACGTCCACGTACAGTCCAAGTGTCTCTACACTTCGATAGACGAGATCTATCCCTATATTCTAAAAGATGGAAGACATCCAATACGTGCTAGTCTGATTATACTATCAATGTCCCATTTGATAATATATAAGACTAGAGACATTTGAGTACCAACCTTGTTATAGTGATTAGAGATCTCATCAACCATAATCACTATCATGGTTTCTCAATCACAGATTGATACTAGGGACGTTACTATATATATACAACAAATAATATGAAGATAAACAATATATAATAACATAAGTGCTTTTATTAATCATAATAAAGTTATTACATGAACTAAATAGTCTGTAAACGACCCGACCCGGTCGGATCCGGTCCAACCCGATTGGGTTTACGACACTGACGATACAGGGTTTCACTCCCTCCACGTGTCGTCTATCGGTTGGTCATCACACTGTGAGATAATGCCAGTATATTCATGTCGATGCCCAGGCTCGAGGCCAAGGCCATCATATCAAAGCCAGGCTACGACTATCGACTATCGAGTACCGAGCAGTGTAGGACATTCAGTCCGCATCAGCTAGCAATGTAGGACAGTGAGTCCCAGAGTCGATCACCACAGGTCGATAACGAGGATAGAGTCCGCATCAGCTTACTAAGCCCATTAATAGCAATAGCTTGGGCAAGGGGTCAAGGCCCATTTAAGGTAAAGGTGACAATAACATAAGCCGACTTAACCTTAGGGTTTAGGCAAGTGTTGTCATTATAAATACCCCATTCCAGGAACTACGTAAGGCTTGATTCCTGGAATTTAACAGGATACGTAGGCAATTCAAGAGAGCATCTTGAACTCAGCCGCATACATAAAATCCACCCCCTCATTCCTCTTTTTGGCATTAGGGTTCTTGTGTGTTCATCACTAGATTAAATTAGGGCTCAAATCATTAAGGTGACACAATTTGTCATCGTCATTGGCGCTAGAAGGAGGGCCTTCTATTGATCGAATAACTCAAGAACACGATGCCTCCCAAGAAAACTGCATCTAAAACCACATCCAAAGCAGTCGATCAAAGCTCCCAGATGAACGAGCCAACCGATCCTGATTTGCAAGGAGAAGAAGATCCAGTCTTGGATCTTGTTCAGCACGATCCTCAGCAAAAACAAGGGGAAAAAGATCAAGCTTTGAACCCTGTCCAGGAAACCCACCAACCAGAAAAGCAAGCTCTTGCTCCAGAATATCGGACGCTTGCGGATCAGTTGGCTGGGGCGGACTTGGAGGTAATGTCCAGGATAATCGCCGAGGCAGTTACGGCGCGAAGAAAAGCAGACGCCGCCCAGAAAGAAGCTATGGCGGAAGGCGGTCAGAAAGAAACTGTGGACAAACCTAAACAGACTCCTGGGGAAGAAATAAGCGCATCATCTAGCTCGGTGGAAAGGAAGAGGCGCGAGATCCACCAAAAACACCAGAGAGGGGACGATGACAGCGCCAGAGAGGAGTTGAATGCAATTTTGGGAAAGAATCAGGTGTCGTTGTGGCTCGAGTCTCCCTTCACGAAGGAGATCGAGAGCTTTCCTAAACCCAAGGGGTTTAAGATACCCAAAATAGAACCTTATGATGGCACCACCGACCCGGAGGACCATCTCCATAGGTATCTATCGCAAATGAGGTTGGATGGAGCACCTGAAGCAATGCGTTGTCGGGCATTCGAGACGCTGCTTGTAGGTCGAGCAAGAGAATGGTTCACGAAGCTACGACCAGGGTCGATCTCCGGTTTTGCCATGCTCGCTCGAAAGTTCCGAGATGCGTTTATAGTCAACAAGAAGTTTCATCTGAGTGCCACGCACCTCATGAACGTGAGGCAGCAAAGAGATGAGACAGTGATGGAATATTTGAAGAGGTTTAATCTCGAGGCCATGCAGGTCAAGGACGCGGATGACCGACTTCTGATCACGTCATTCGTAGGGGGGCTGCGTAATACTAAGTTATACATGAAGTTGAGCAGAGATGTCCCCCATACCATGGACGAATGTGTCAATGTAGTGCATCGATTCTGTCAAGGGGAAGAGGCAGTGCGACGGCACACCCAATCCGACTGGATGGAATCCAAGAAAGACACCCGAGGTCCGAACAGGAATCAGTCAAAGAGGCAGGATGTCGAGAGTAAGCCATCAGTTTGGGACCGTATCGACACGTCCACCTCAGACCGTGGGGGTAAGAGGGACCCTCACGTGATAAGGACTTTATCCCGCTCAATCGACCTCGATCCGAGGTGTTGTCGATCATGCTCTCAAAAAATTTGGCGAAGAAACCGCCACCGTTGAAGAAACCTCGAGAAAAGAGGAATGCAAACAAATACTGTGATTTTCACGAGGACATAGGCCATACAACAGAGGACTGTATCGACCTGAAGAGAGATATCGACGTCTGCATTCAGGAAGGAAAGCTAGACGAAGTTGTTGACAGATCTCGATATGATAGGCCCAGAGGGCGTGGAGAATTTAAGAGGAAAAACTCCGACCAAGACAGGAACCGAGGTCGAGATACCCAGAGACGAAGGGATCGGTCACCTCAGAGGAATCGATCCCCAGGTCGAGAGGGAAACAACAGAGATAACTTTGGTCGGGACAGATACGAAGAAAATCGACCTGTAAACTATGTCAATACAATCTTTGGTCCAGATGAAGGTGATAAGGATCAGACCGGTGAAGAGCCAGCTAGTAGCTCGAGAGAGCGCAAGTAGCTCAGATTCACGACAGAAGTCGGATATGGTCCTCGAGATGATATCCCCAAGTCGAGGAGTCATAGCGAAGGGTTAGTTATTGAGGCAGTTATTAGCCGAGCCCGTGTATCGAGAGTCTGTATCGATAACAGGAGTGCAGTGAACATCATATATCACTCGGCGTTTCAAGCGATGAAGTTGAAAGAGAAGGATCTAGCCCCCATAGCATCTCCCCTGTTCAGATTCACAGGGCAAGCAGTCCATCCCATGGGCTCGATAAAGTTACTCACGACAATTGGAGACGGAGAGAAAGGACGGACACTTGAATTAAGCTATGTGGTAGTCAAGGCTCCCTCTGCGTATAATGTTATCCTAGGACGACCTGCGCTCTTTGACCTACGTGCTATCATATCGACTTTCCATAATAGTATGAAGTTTCCTACGAGGAACGGTTCCCACGAAGTAAAAGGAGACGTTGAAGTCGCTCGGAGTTGCAACTCTGTAGTCATGAATGGGAAGATGGCGGTTCAACAAGTCTTAGTCGAGGAGCTGATTCCAGAGGAAGAGGAGGAGAAGAGTTGGGTCTCTAGTGATGCCGTCGAAAACGTCCGACTCTGGGAAGGAGAGGACGATCAGTGCGTGCAGGTCGGAATTTGGATCCCCGAAAAAGAAAAGCAGCTACTGCTCGAACTTTTAGTCGAGTTCAGAGACATCTTTGCCTGGAAAGCCACCGACATGCCAGGACTGTCTACCGACATTGTAGTTCACAAACTCGAAATTGACCAGGCTAAAAAGCCAGTCAAACAGAAGAAGAGAAATTTTGCGTCGGATCGACTTGAGGCCATCGAGGCGGAAGTCGGCAAGCTACTAGCAGCCAAGATAGTGAAAGAGGTATTCTATCCCGAATGGCTAGCTAACCCAGTATTAGTCAAGAAGCCTGATGGGAGTTGGCGCATGTGTGTAGACTTCAGATTTGAACAAAGCGTGCCCAAAAGACTCGTATCCACTGCCCAAAATCGACAGGTTAGTAGATTCAACCATTGATTTTGAAGTTTTTGGTTTCTTAGATGCATATAAAGGATACCATCAGATCTTAATGGATCCTCGAGATGCGGAAAAAACAGCGTTTATCACAGAATTCGGCACCTTCTGCTATGTGACCATGCCATTCGGATTAAAGAATCTTTGGGGCAACATACCAGAGGGCAGTCAACAAGATATTTGCAAGACAAATTGGTAGATGTATGGAAGTTTATGTAGACGACTTGCTTATCAAGAGTCGATCTATAAGACAATACCTAGTCGATGCTCGAGAGGTTTTTGAGGTATTGAGAGAAACACAGATGAGGCTAAATCCGAAGAAGTGTACTTTTGGAGTCAGGTCGGGTAAGTTCTTGGGTTACATGATTTCGAAGGATGGGATTCGAGCTAACCCGGATAAAATTGATACATTGAAGAACATGCCCGCACCACGAAATATCAAAGAAGTACAAAGGCTCACCGGTCGAATGGTAGCTCTCAACAGATTTCTATCGAGATCCGCACAGCGTGCGCTACCCTTTTTCAAGATACTCCGAAAGGCCAGTCCTTTTCATTGGGATGATGAATGTCAGACAGCCTTTGAAGAGTTGAAAGCTTATTTATCGAGTTACCTACCCTCACTTCTCCTCGAGAAGGGGAAAAGTTGTTGGTTTATTTGGCGGTGTGCGAGGAAGCGGTGAGTGCGGTTCTAGTGCGAGAAGGGGTACATGGCCAGGTGCCAATATACTTTGTTAGTAAAGCACTACATGGCCCCGAGATCCGGTACTCACCAGCTGAGAAGTTAGCATTGTGCCTAGTTCACGCCTCGAGGAAGTTGAGGCCATATTTTCAAGCTCATCCTATTGTGGTAGTCACTGACCAACCACTAAAGCAGATTTTGGCGAAACCCGACACCTCAGGACGATTGGCGAAATGGGTGATAGAGATGGCCCAGTACGATATCGAGTTCCTCCCTCGAACTGCGATAAAAGCACAGGCCTTGGCAGATTTTTTAGCTGAAGGGATCTCCGTCCAACTCGATCAAGAAAAGCAAAGTCCAGAAGAAAAATGGACTCTTCAAGTCGATGGAGCATCGAGTAAGGAGGGGGCAGGAGCAGGGCTCCTTCTGGTAAGCCCGAAAGGCGAGGAATTCCCGTACGCCCTTCGATTCGAATTCAAAGCAACGAACAACGAGGCCGAGTATGAGGCTATGATCACTGGCTTAAAGCTCGCTTTGAAGCTGGGTGTCGAAGATTTGTCGGTTTACAGTGACTCGCAGTTAGTGGTCAACCATGTGAAAGGGGAGTATGAGGCTAAGGAAGAAACCATGAAGAATTACTTAGCAGTTGTCCAGAGCCTCATACCAAAATTCAAAACGGTTCAATTCGAGCAGGTTCCCCGAAGTCAGAACAAGAGAGCCGATGCGCTCTCCAAGTTGGCCTCAAACTTCATGTCAAGTAAGAAGGTTCTAGTCGAGTTACTGACCGATAGAAGTTACATCGAGACAGAGGCCCAGCCGATCACTCAGTAGGCCACGTGGATGGACTCGATCGCTCTTTATCTCAAAGACGGAATACTACCAGCTGATAAGGTACAATCTAGAAAAGTTCGACTGCAATCCACTCGATATGCGTTTTTCGACGACATCCTATATCGGAAGTCTTTTGTAAGTCCATGGTTAAGATGTGTATCTGAAACCGAAGGTGAATATCTCTTGGAAGAAATTCATAGAGGAGTATGTGGAAACCACTGCGGGGCTAGAATGTTAGCTCGAAAATGCAAGTTAGCTGGGTATTTTTGGCCGTCGATGCAACGAGACGCGAATAATCTTGTCCAAAAATGCAACACTTGTCAGATTCATGATAATATCTCCCATCAACAAGCGCAAGGTATGAATGTCATCTCGTCAGCATGGCCATTTGATCAGTGGGGAGTCGATATCGTTGGACCCCTACCTCGAGCTCCGGGATGTCTTAAATATGTAGTCGTGGCCGTAGATTACTTCACGAAATGGGTCGAAGCTAAGGCTATACCCGACATCAAAGCTGCAACCATCAAAAAGTTCTTGTGGGTCGACATTTTGTGCAGGTACGGGATCCCTAAGGCTCTGATCTCGGATAACGGTACCCAGTTCGAAGATCGTAAAGTTAGAGAATGGTGCAGTGAATACCATATCGACCAGCGATTCACCTCGGTAGCTCATCCACAAGCAAACGGTAAAGTCGAGCAAACTAATCGACAGATCAAGCTGGGTCTAAAAAAGAGACTAGAGGCAGAAGGTCGAGATTGGGCAGTTCAACTTCCGAGCATCCTATGGTCATATAGGACACCTCCCAATTCATCAACTGGGGAAACTCCTTTTTCTTTGGTATATGGGTGTGAAGCAGTGATTCCCGCCGAGATTGGAGTTCCCTCTCCTTGAGTTCTGGCTTACAATGTGGAGACAAATGATCCCGAACTCCGACAAGAAAGGGACAATGTCGAAGAGCGAAGGGAGATAGCCTCAGCCATAATGGCAAGGTATAAACAGAAGATCTCTCAGTATTACAACTCGAGAGTCAGGCATCGATACTTCAAAGTCGGTGATTTAGTTCTAAGGAAGAATGAAGCAAGTCGACAGGAGGCAGCCGGAAAATTAACCCCGAATTGGGAAGGACCTTATCAGATCCTGAAGGTCCACCCCAAAGGGTGTTACCAACTTGGTTGGGCAGATGGGACTACTGTTCCTCGACATTGGCATGCCAACAATCTGAGGAAGTATTATATTTGAGATAAGCTTTACTTTGATGAACCTGTTTACCTTTCAATTCTGAATCTTGTAATAAGTCCATGAGACAATTTTATGAGTATTCTAATAAATTTGTATTTTTTTCGAGATGATTTCTGTGTTTGTTAGGATTTATAGCCAAAACAATGCAAGTCCAATGCGACAGAAAAGTTAAAGGCAAAACAATCGAATACGAGTAGAGAAATCCGCAGGTCGGACATCTCGATAAAGCCAAAGCAAAGTTAGCCTAATGGGCGACGAATGCAAAGGCATAGAGACGGTTCGCAGGGTCGGGCCAAAGGTCCAAGCTAAGAGCCGAACGAGCCCAAGAGGCAAACAAGGCTAAAGCAAAGGACGGTTCGCATAGTCGGGCCACCTGTCCCAGTCGAAAGCCGAATGAGCCCGAGCGGCGAAAAAGGCCTAGACAAAGGACGGTTCGCATAGTCGGGCCACCTGTTCCAGTCGAAGGTCGAAAAAGCCTAAGAGGCAAAAAGACCTAAAACCAGGGACAGTTTATATTAAAATGCTCAGCCTAAAGGTCAAATAAGCCTAAGGGACAAAAGACTAAGGCAAGCAAGTCGATATCAAGTGCAATAAGAACCAAGGGTTCATAATACGCTTGGGGGGCAGCACAGTATTAACAACAAGAACAACAAGTACAGCAAATAAAGCGAATAGCGAGTAGCGAGCAGAACAGAGCCAGGAGCTCGACAAGCGAAAGACTATGAAACAAGAAAGATAGCAAAATCAAGTCAAATTCAAAATAAAGTTAATTACACGACAAGGCCTGGTCGAAAAGACCAGCCAAAGTTAAAATAAATATGGTTACAAATCAGAAGTTCGAATATCAAAAGAAGAAGATATAAAAAAACATCAAGATCAGGGGTCGGCTTCCGGAGTCGGCTCAGTTGTGGCAGGGGTCGGATCGACGGCGGTCGGATTGGCAGTAGGGGCAGATGAGGGAGGAGCATACTTTATAGCCAAGGACTCTCCCCGCTGAAACTCCTCGAAGTACTGGTCATACAGCTTCTCCGAGTCAGGATTGTAGAACTAGGCGTCTGGAGAGTCGATATGTCGAAGCTTGGAACGACCTCCTTCATCTGATCCACGGCCAGGGTATATCCACCCATCATCGAAGCCCGCATGATCACTTCTAGATCATCTTCAAGGTTGGATGACTTGCGATACTCCATGATGGCCTCGGTCTTAGCCTCTTCGACCTGCGCCTGCGCTCGATATAGTTCAGCCTGTAGCGCATCTCGATCTTGGCGAGCCTTCCTAGCTTCTTCGTCCGCAGCTTTCTGACACTTCTGCAGCCTCTCATAGTCTTGAGCCAGCTTGAGCTCTCTACCCTGATCTTGCCTTTCATCTCGCAGCCGGTCTAGCTCCTTCTCGGTAGTGGCCAGCTTTGCTTCAGCAGCCACCAACCTACCTTGCAGCTTCTCGAGCTCGGCAACCGACTCGCGCTTCAACGAATTATATTGTTGCTCCACAGCAGAGAGTGCGGCGCTTTTCGCGATGTTGTCTTGGAGTAACCTACCATTCTCCTTCTTGATCTCGTTCGCCGACTCTCCTGTTTTGGCCAGCCGTCAAGCAGCCTCCCGACCAACAAGGGTATGCTACAAAATAGAAGAATGAGTTAATAAATAAACAGGGCATGGACCTCGAGGAAAACAAATATAAAAAGAATGATCGACTTACGAGGCGATTCAGCTTCCGCAGAACATAAGACAAGTCTTTGTCATCCACACCGGCGTAATCGTCAAAAACCCAGTCCACACCGATTCCTGACTCGGCGGAGGTCTCAGCAACCTTCTTCCTCTTCGCTTCTCGAAGCTGCTCCTTTACCACCTCGGCAACAGTCGGCCTCTTCTTAGTCCGCGCCGCTTGCTCCTCGACATTAACTTCGACATTCGAGGTTAAATCGACAAGCTCCTCCTCGTCTTCATCTCGAAGAGAGCCAAATCGGACGGTTAGCTCGCCGGTGGTCGAGGGTACCTCAGTCGTTCCAGCTCCGGCAGACGACTCGATCGCAGCAAGGTTTGTTCTAGGTGGAGGGACGCCCCCCTCTCGAGAAGAGGAAGGCATGCTGATCTCAGCCACTGGCAAGTCGGTAGTGGCCTGACCCTCGAGAGGTGGAGCAGCCACGACCATCGACTCAGGAATGCGCTGGGGGTTGGTGACCCTGGAGAATTTGCCCACTGCAATACCGAAAAAAGACAAGTTAGTTCTAACCGACAAACAACAAGTTATCAACTCAGCAAACAATAAGTATGTAAAAACAAGCAAATAAGTAAACATCCTACGATTCTCGTGATCAGGAACGTTCAGGCCTACGTATGGCATGGGCCCGGCTTCCTCTAAGCGAGCCAGGTGATATAGGAGACTCGGGTCTCGAGTACACACCTCGAAATTGTGTCCACTCAAGAGTCGAGCCTCGTGAGGAGCTGGTGCCTTCCCAAGCTTGTCTTGTTTCCCCTCTCTCGACCTCCACTGACCGATGTAGGGGTTGTCCAAACCATGACGGAGAAAAAAGAATCGAGGCTTCCACTCCCCGTGAGAAGAAGGCCCCTTAGTTATGAACTCATGTCGATTTGCTCTCCTTTGGAAGGAATACCATAACTTGTCGGGCGTGGTAGTAATCTTGTAGTAGTATCGGAACACGGGCACTGAAAAACAGACCTGAGCCACCCGACATGCTATGATAAAACCCATCAGGGTTCTGACACCGTTTGGGGCAAGTTGGGAAACACTTATCTCGTAGTGGTGAAGGATGGCCAGAACGGCTGGGCAGAGTGGAAACCTCAATCCACTCGCCAGTTGGTTCTCATAAACCGCACAGAATCCTTCTGGGGGCTCGTCGGCAAATATATGATTACCGGAAGGGAGTCGATATTCGAACGGAGGATTAATGATGTTGTACTTCTGGCAAATTTCGACAACATCCTCTGAAGAAAGTGTACTCAGACACCCCTTTGCACCCTTTCCATCCATCCTAGTTACTAGCTTTTTAGGCTGGTTAGGGACAGGAGGGGGGAAAGCTGTTGGTTCACCGGAATCTCGTCGGAGAAGATGATCGGAGGCAGCAGATACTGGAGTTTGGGATGGAGAAGGTGTATCACTACCCCTATCTGATTCAGTTGCGCTACTACTAGACATGGACAAAATCAAAAGAAAAGATGAAGAACGCTAAGATAAAAGAAATAATCTTACTTGGTGTTTTTGAATTTGGGGATGATGATAAGAAATAGCAAGCAGGTTTGCAGCAGCGTCTAGCCTCTCTCCTTTTATATATGAAAGCAAAAGATTTGCAAATGATTTGAAGAGACGTGGGTTATGGGGGTTATAACCCCTGGAAATCGCGGTAATCAAGGCAATGACGCGTCTTTTGTGGGATTCGAAGCGTTTCGTGGGCTAGATACCGCTCCACGTGGATACTAGGCAGTTAGGGTTATGAAAAGGCGGGCTTTCTCCCGCCCAAAGAAAAACCCAACTCGAAGACGACTCATGTGACAGACTCGACCTCGGACAACGGGAGTCGCCTCTCTCAAGTCTGGGGGGCTTATGACGATACAGGGTTTCACTCCCTCCACGTGTCGTCTATCGGTTGGTCATCACACTGTGAGATAACGCCAGTATATTGATGTCGATGCCCAGGCTCGAGGCCAAGGCCATCATATCAAAGCCAGGATACGACTATCGACTATCGAGAACCGAGCAGTGTAGGACATTCAGTCCGCATCAGCTAGAAATGTAGGACAGTGAGTCCCAGAGTCGATCACCACAGGTCGATAACGAGGATAGAGTCCGAATCAGCTTACTAAGCCCATTAATAGCAATAGCTTGGGCAAGGGGTCAAGGCCCATTTAAGGGTAAAGGTGACAATAACATAAGCCGACTTAACCTTAGGGTTTAGGCAAGTGTTGTCATTATGAATACCCCATTCCAGGAACTACGTAAGGCTTGATTCCTGGAATTTAACAGGATACGTAGGCAATTCAAGAGAGCATCTTGAACTCAGCCGCATACATAAAATCCACCCCCTCATTCCTCTTTTTGGCATTAGGGTTCTTGTGTGTTCATCACTAGATTAAATTAGGGCTCAAATCATTAAGGTGACACAATTTGTCATCGTCAGAAACCTTTCCAACAATTGTTAAGAAATCACTAGTTTAACGCAGCGGAATTTAAAATTTGATTTCCTTTTTCTAGATCGTTCTTCGTTTAATGCAATAAACACGTTAAGTAGTTTGACGGTTATACCTTGATGATCTACTAGATCGTCGCTTTGACCGCCAACGGAGAGTAGTTCAATGCGCAAGCCGTCCACACGTCCGGCCTCTATCGCTAATCCACACGAACCCCTTGCCGGAATCCTCCTTGGATTGCTATCAGAAAAACTCCGGCTGCTAGACCGGACCTTTTCATCCCTCACAGACTCACTATGGAAGGCTCTCTATTTTACACAAGAATTATGAACTCTTGCAATTGTGATGTATAAAAGAGCTTGACACCCACCTCTTATTTATAGTGAAAAGTGGCGCCCCATTAGTGTGTAGGAGAAGAAAACCTTTTTCCAATAAAATAAGGAAAATCAACTAGATTGATTTATCTCTTTAATTATAATTTATTTTGCCAATATCATATATTGATTATAATTATCTTATTACCATAAATCTATTTTTCAAAATCAATTAATATGTTATATGAATATTATGACAATCTTATTAATTAAAGTGCACAATCCAAGTGTATCTTATACACTTAGAAGTGGCGCCCCATATGCCAACAAATTGGCTTCCGGAATATTCTTTAATTAATCTAATTTATTGTTAAGGGTGAATTTATACGATTTATAACGCTATATTCTATGGTATTTTCCCCCGTATTTGTATTAATTTGCATAAGAAACGAGTGTTTAATGGATTTATTGAGTAAATGACATTTTAAATGAGTTAATCGCAAAATAGGTTGATTTATGTGTTTTAATTGTGGTTTTCCGATTATTTGGACATTATTACATTTTTCGATGTTTTTATGTGTTATAGATACATGTTCAAGGCTCAAAAGATGATTAAAAGCTGATTAAGTTCGAGCTAATTGATGATAAAAGAGATAATGAAGGAATTGACAAGAAGAAAAGAGATAAAGATCAAAGAGATCAGAATTCGATCATGTTGGACTGGCGTCCAGAATCTCCGTCCAGTGGACGGGCGTCTGATGAAGTGAACGAGCGTCCAGGATGACATCTTTGATTCAGGAAGTTTGGACGCTGGAGTGAACGCTGGACAGACGGGCGTCTGGTCATGACTCGGCCCGATTCGAAGTTTTATTGAAGAGTGGACGGGCGTTCAACCCAGTGGACGGGCGTCCAGTAGCCGACTTTGCTGAACCGACTTGAAAATCTATTTATAGGCGGCAGTTTCTCCACAATTACAACACATTACTCAAACCCTAAACCTAGGGGCGGCTTAGCTGCGATTTACTTTAGTTTTCATCCAGTTTTTATGCTTTTAATTTCTAGATAAACACCTTCAAATTTATGTACTTTTCTCAAGCTTTTCGAGTTGATCAAGTGATGTTGAGAGGCTAGAGCCTTATCAAACGAGCATTGTGAAGCCATCCGACACGTTTTGATTCCGTTTCTGCGATTCTATTGTGAGTTTTATCTAAAGTTGTTTCCTTTATCGTTGTTTATATTGTTTAATGGCAATTGTATCGAAAGACTTGCATGTTTTGATTGTTTGTGTTGATGACAATCTCTATAAACCCTAGATCATCATGATAAGGAATGGTTGTTTAATCTATCATAACGAGAGTTAATAGGTTAAATTGCTAGGTTAAAGTTCGCACCTTTGATTAGTAAAATCGTTAATCTTAGATCGAAAGATATAGATTAATAAGTGAATCACCTAAGAAATTAGGGTTCATGCTTTAGACAAGGTAAAACCACAACTTGGTTAGAAAACGCAATATAATCGAGATAAGAATTGATACTTGTTAGGATAGGTGGATCAATCGCTCGTTTGTCCGTTAAAATCTGAATTTAATCCCGTGAAACTCGAATTGCCTAGTCTAGTTACTTTTACTTCATAATTAGTTTAAGTCTAATAGTTCGCAACCCGTACTTTTTCTGGCTTTAGATCTCGATCTTCTGTCCAGTTTACGTTATTGTTATCTTTCTTGTGAATTATTTACTATTTTCATATCTGTTTAGTTTAGTAATCGTGACATAGGTTAGTTAGTTAAACAAAAACTAGGGTTAGCAATCGCCAGTTCCCCGTAAGATCGACCCGGCATTAACCACTATTACTACGATCCTTATACTTGAGGTTAACCGGATTATTACTTGTTTGTTTTAATAAAATCCGTGAACAAGTTTTTGGCGCCGTTGCCTGGGAACCGGACGGTTGTCTAGTTTTTGTTTTTCGTTCTTTTTCCTGTTTGTTTCTGTTTTTCCTGTTTTTATTTCGTTTTAAATTCCTGTTTTTAGTTGATATTTGTTTTAGGTAGTTGCTCAGTAGATAATTAGGGTTTAGTTAGGGTTTAAGACCTTCCCTTCCCTTGAGATTAGACCGTCTTTCTTTCTGTTTTCTGTCTTTCTGTCTTACCTTCTTTTCTTTTCTGCAAATTTCTGCTTCTGTTCTAGTTTTCCCGCTACCAAACGGGCGTCTGAATATCTTGGACGCCCGTCCGCTGGAAAATCATCAATTCTGTTCTGTTTTTATTCACTTAGACGAACGTCCATAATATTTGGACGCCCGTTCAAGTATTCTGCCTTTCAGACGAGCGTTTGGACCACTAAACGCCCGTCCAGTCCAAATTCCACCCGGACGACCGTCCAAACCCTTGGACATCCGTCTGACCCCTTTTTCTTCAAATAATTTTGTTTCCTTTTTCTTTCCCTTCCTTTTATTTAGGTTTTTAATTTTTAGTTTAGGCTTTTAATTTCTTAGTTTTTAGGCTTCGTTTCACTTGTTTTTGGGCCGGTTTATGCAAACTCGGAGTCAAAATGGACCGTTATTATACACCCCTGACCCCGAGCGAACCGTAGTCCGGCCAAACAGGCGGATTTTCCGTTCTGCGGTTCTGGCAGACAGAGCCGAGCAAGATCTTGAAGATCAACTAGCAAAGGAAATCACTGATTTTGTGATAATGGCCGCTAATAATAGATGTACGTTGGCAGACTACGCCATGCCAGGCGAAGTCAAAGTCAACCCGGCTATTGTTATCCCAGCCATTACCGCACAAACCTTTGAGCTAAAGCCAGGACTTATCCAGATGATGCATCACGCATCAATTTTTCATGGCTATCAATCAGAGAATCCGCATACCCACTTACATACGTTCTTAGAGATATGCGGTACTACACGCATCCAAGGAGTAAGTGAGGATGCTATCAAGCTAAAACTTTTTCCATTTTCTCTGAAAGGAGAGGCTAAAGAGTGGTACACCTCTCTTCCCTCTGAATCTATCACTACTTCGGCAGAACTCGAAAAGGAGTTCTTGAGTCAATATTTCCCACCTTCCAAAACTGCCCAGTGTTTAAATGAAATATTCACTTTCTATCAGAAAGAGAATGAATCCTTCTTCGAGTGTTGGAAGAGATTCAAGTCACTTCTTAGAAAGTGTCCCCACCATGGCTTGCCACTGGAAAGGCAAGTCAACACCTTCTTTAGTGGATTGACCGAGCTTACCAAAGGCATGGTCAATAGTTCTTCTGGTGGGGCATTTCTGAAGAAAACACCTGAAGAGGGATGTGCATTGTTTGAGGACATTGCAAAGTATAACTATGCCCCCTCTTATCAAGCAATCCAAGCACCTCCTCCTCCCAAGGTTGAGGAAGTCAATTTGCAAAGTTTGATTGCCATGCTGCAGAAGCAGATGGCAACACCTCAAGTTTCAAATCCGGTAAATCAAACTTCTTCTTTCCCGCAGAACCCTCAGGTTCTGTACTGCGAAAACTGCTGTCAGACTGGCCATACGAATGGCCAATGTCAATTTAATCCCCCTGCACATTATCAAGTGAATGCTGTTCATGATTATGGACAGTACAATCAAGTCACATGTCAGAATTGTGACGAGGTGGGGCACACTTCTAGATTCTGTCCTATGAACGGACAGAATGCTGAAGTGAATGCATTCTATGGCCAGAACAATCAAAGGTTCAATCAGTTTTCTGGCCAGAACAATTTTCAAAACCAAGGGTTTAATCCATCTTCAAATTTTAATCCTAATTCGAATTTTAATTCGAGTCAAAATTTCAATAGAAACCCTGGTTTTAATCAGAACCAGAACTCGAATTTTTCCAATCCTACTCAAAGGTTAAATCAGAATTGGCCTTCCAATTCAAATCCTGCAGTCCAAAGTCGGCCCAACCAGCCCTATGCTCAAAATTTCCAAAACTCTCAAAGCCCCTCCCAGTCTAACAATCTTGAAGCTAAGTTGGAGGAGCAAAGTAGATCAATGAAGAATCTTGAGAGACAAATTGGGCAACTGGCTGAACAGTTAGCTTCTAGACCCCTAGGGCAGCTGCCCAGTTTCACCGAGAAGAATCCAAAGGGTGGTCAAGTTGCTCAAGCTGACTTGAACAAAGGCACATGTATTGACCTCGTGCCATCAATTCAATACGGTAAAGAAGAGGCCAGTGCGATGAACCTCAGGAGCGGTACTCAAGTTAGTGGTCCTTCCCATCAGGGAAACCACTAGCCCCTCCTGCTATTGATAAGGCAGGAGGGGAAGCCGAGCACCTACACTCCCCTCAACTGCAAGAAAAGACTCAGGTGGCTGATCCCCTGAGAGGTGAAAGAGATGGAGATCCTCAAGTGGCTGATCCCTTGAGGACTGAAAAAGCAAGTGAAAGTCAGGAGGCTGATCCCCTGACTACAAAAAAATCTGAAAAAGTTGTTCGATGGAAGGATCTGGAAGATAAAGCTGTAAGTGCATCTTCAAAGAAAGTCTTTTCTGAGAGCGACCTTAAGAAGCTTCCATTTCCACCGAGAAAGAGCAACATTCCCTTGATTGAGGACAAAAAGTACGAAAATGTGCTGAACCTTTTGAAAAATACTCAGGTAAATCTTCCATTATCAGAAGTCTTGGTTGAAATGCCTAAGTATACAAAATTCATTAAGGATGTTGTGTCTTCGAAAAAGAAATTAGCAGGCATGGAAAGGCAAATTGGTGAGGATTGCTCCATGATTAATTATGAAAACTTACCAATTAAAAGAGGTGACCCTGGCAAGTTCGTACTTACGGTGTTAATGGGAGGTCTAGTCTTCCCTAATTCTTTGTGTGATCTAGGTGCCTCTATAAGTCTTATGCCAATGTCTGTATGCAAACAGCTCGGTTTACAAAGCCTTCTAGAACCCACTACTATGAGTTTACAATTCGCTGATAGATCCTCTAAGAAAGCTTCAGGGATCCTGAAAGACGTTTTAGTTCAGATTGATAGATTTACCTTTCCAGTTGATTGGTATGTTTTAGATATGGAGAAAGATGAAAACGTCCCCCTGATTCTTGGAAGACCTTTCCTATCCACAGCTAGATCCCTCATCGATTGTGATGGTGGGCAAGTGACTATCCGAGTTGGTGATCAAGATGTGAGTTACAATGTCTTAAAGTCTATTCAAGTACCCTCTGGCCCTCCAACCGGCTTCTCCATTGATTATATGACAGATGATTTCACCGATTATATGGATAAGCAAGTCATGGCTGTAGAAGCTGAATATGAGCGATTGGTTGATAATCTTAATACTCATGGTGTGGTTAATCTAGATCAATTAACAACTGATTTTGAGGAAGAATTGTTGGAAGGAGAAGCTTTGGCAGTGGGACCACAGAGTAAACTCAGTGATATTAAGTTGAAAAGTGGAGATCTTAAATCTAGTTTAGAAGACCCCCCTGCAGATTTGGTGTTGAAGCCGTTGCCTAAACATCTTAAGTATGTGTTTCTAAGAGAAGGTGACAAGCTTCCTTTGATCATATCCGCCAAGTTGTCTCGTTTAGAGGAAATGAAGTTAATCAACGTCTTGAAGAAAATGAGAAAGCCTTTGGATGGCAAGTAGGAGATATCAGAGGGATATCTCCGGACATCTGTATGCACAAGATCAAGACAAATGAGGGTGCCAAATGTGTTAGACAGCCCCAGAGGAGGCTCAACCCTCATATGCAAGAAGTCGTTAAAAAGGAAATTATCAAACTTCTGGACATGGGAATCATTTATGCCATCGCGGATAGTGAATGGGTTTCCCCAACTCAAGTAGTTCCCAAGAAATGAGGAATTACAATTGAGAAGAATGAGAAGGGAGAGGAAATAGCATTGAGACTTGTCACTGGTTACAGAGTCTGTATCGATTATAGGAAGCTCAATGAGGTAACCATGAAGGATCACTTTCCCCTTCCATTCATTGATCAGATGCTTGAGCGTCTGGCGGGACACGCATTCTACTGCTTCCTAGATGGCTATTCAGGATATTTCCAAATACCCATAGATCCAGCTGACCAAGAAAAGACCACTTTTACCTGCCCATATGGTACATTCGCTTACAGGCGAATGCCATTTGGTCTCTGCAATGCCCCAGCTAATTTTCAAAGATGTATGCTGGCTATCTTTGACGGGCTTGTAGAGAAGTGTATGGAGATCTTTATGGACGATTTTTCGGTTTTTGGTCAGTCTTTTGATGATTGCCTTGACAATCTTGATCAAGTGTTGTCCAGATGCGTGGAAAAGAACTTAGTACTCAATTGGGAAAAATGCCATTTTATGGTAGATGAGGGAATAGTTCTTGGCCACAAAATCTCCGCCAAAGGTATAGAAGTTGACAGGGCAAAAGTAGAAGCTATCGAGAAGATGAGCTATCCCAAGAATGTGCGTGAGGTTAGAGGCTTTCTTGGACATGTCGGTTTCTACAGAAGATTCATTCAAGACTTCTCCAAGATAGCCAAGCCCCTGTCTACTTTACTAAAAGAAGACGTTGAATTCAATTTCGATGAGAGCTGCAAGCAAGCGTTTGAGGAGCTTAAGGATCGTTTAATATCTGCTCCAATTCTTATATCGCCTGACTGGAATCTACCTTTTGAGCTTATGTGCGACGCATCGAACTATGCGGTTGGTGCTGTTCTAGGACAAAAGATCAAAGGGAAATTCCAGCCTATCTATTACGCCAGTCACACATTGAACCCCTCTCAAGTTAACTATACGACCACTGAAAAGGAATTATTGGCCGTAGTCTTTGCTATGGACAAGTTTCGTAGTTACTTGTTAGGAGCTCAAGTAGTTGTGTGGACTGATCACGCTGCTTTGCATTATCTGATGACTAAGAAAGAGGCCAAACCGCGCTTACTGCGTTGGATACTGACCCTACAAGAGTTTGACGTTCAAATTAAGGACAAAAAGGGCAGTGAAAACGTAGTAGCTGATCATGTTTCTAGAATGTTGAGTGAGGAAAAGGATGATCCAGATGAAATAGATCTTTACTTTCCTCTAGAGAACATTATGCTAATAGATGGTTGTCCTCCCGATGTTCCATGGTATTCTTCCATTGTAAATTACCTTCATGCCCGATATCTCGATCCGGAAATGTCTTATCAAGAGAAGAAAAAGTTCTTCTCTGATTTAAAATCTTTCGTTTGGGATGAACCTTATCTATTTAAGATCTGTAAAGATGGTTTTCTTAGAAGATGTGTTCCTGAATCTGAGCAACGGGATATTATTGAGCAATGCCACAGTGGACCCACTGGAGGTCACTTTGGTCCGTGGAAAACCGTTGCTAAGATCTTCCAATCCGGTTTCTATTGGCCGACGATCTTTAAGGACACAGAAGCTTTCTGTAAGGCTTGTGATAGATGCCAACGAACCGGTACTCTGACGAGGCGTTTTGACATGCCTTTGAAACCCATCCTAGAATGCGAGGTCTTTGATGTATGGGGTATCGATTTTATGGGACCCTTCCCATCATCTTGTGGTAACAAATACATCTTAGTCTGCGTAGACTACGTGTCTAAATGGGTGGAGGCTCGAGCCACTCCTCACAATGATCATAAGACGGTCATGAAATTCTTAAAGAAGAACATCTTTGTGCGGTTTGGATGTCCACGTGCCTTGATCAGTGATGAAGGGACACATTTCTGCAACCGACCTCTGGAGAAAGTGCTTGAGAAGTATGGTGTTCGTCACAAAACTGGCACACCATATCATCCGATGACTAGTGGTCAGGTTGAAAGGAGCAACCAAAGCATTAAGAAAATCCTGGAGAAAACGGTCAACAGTCATAGAAAAGACTGGAGTTTGAAGTTGGATGATGTACTATGGGCATACAGAACTGCCTACAAAACCCCTATGGGTACATCTCCATATAAAATGGTCTATGGAAAGCCATGTCATCTGCCTGTCGAGTTAGAGCATAGAGCTTATTGGGCGACAAAGTTTCTGAACTTTGATTCCCAATCTTGTGGAAAACATCGACTGCAGCAGTTGCATGAGTTGGACGAATTCAGACTCCAGGCCTATGAAAGTGCCAGGATTAGTAAAGATTAGATGAAACTCCTCCACGATGCTAAGATTAAGAAAAGAGAATTTCAAGTCGGAGAACAAGTTCTTCTATACAATTCTAGGTTACATCTGTTTCCTGGAAAGTTGAGGACACGTTGGTCCGGTCCCTTTGAAATTCTCCAAATTATTCCTGGAGGCGTTCTAGAACTACGAGGTTATGGTGACCAACCGTTTCGAGTGAATGGTCAAAGGTGCAAGCACTATATTGGTGAGCCTAAAGAGAAACCTTTGAGTGTTCGTTTCCTCGATATCCTCGGGTGTGGTGCTACAACAGTCGAAGAATTCGACGAGTTTTCACCCGACATGTTTTCAGGGGATGACGGTAGTGGTCAATCTGAAGAAGTTCTAGCAGGTAGTTGGGATATGGAAGAGTATTGGAGGGAGCGTCAACTGAAACGTCATCAGGAGACTCAGAAGAGGAAGAGGTCAGTCATGGGGATGTTTAAGCGTATTTGGAAAGCTGTTAAAGATTTCACCCCATGTGTGAGATGCTGTTTCTGCAGCCACACTACTAATCAGAGCTTACATGAGGTAGTGGCTGGCAGAAAAGTCAAATGGCCTGATCCAGACTGAGCTTTAAACGGTGTCGAGCTAACGACATTAACCAAAAGCGCCACTAGGGGGTACCCTAGATATCGTTCTTTTAGTTATTCTTGGTTTATGCTTTAGTATTTAAGTTTAGTTTATTAAGTTTTAGCCTTACTAAGTTTTTGTTTTATCTGTCAGTTAGTTGTGCTTTCTAGGTATGGATTTCGGTGTTCAGCCAGAGTAGTTACCTTTCCTTAGGAAGATCCCACTAATCACGGTAGATGACGGACCGGGAGGAACCATTGTTTTGCACGTAGACTTCGACATTAGTACCCGCGTCAAGACGGTCACCTATGTTCTCATTGTTCCCCGCTGTTCGGGAGGTGGAGACTTTACTCTTGAGAAGTTACAGGCAACTCTAGGACGTCCATACACAATCTGAATGATCCGATCTTGAGATTTAGCGCTAGTGCTGCAAGCTGAGCATTTTCGAGGTGTTGATGTAGCTGGTGAGGATTGGGGTTTGCAAGATGAGTATGACTTCCCTCCGGCGATTGACATGCTCCGCCGTCTCATTCGAGCAAACGACGTTAAACAACAGCGCTGAGTGGGAGGCAACCCACTGTTTTCTGTCTGGTTTTATTTTGTTTTTACTTGTTTTCTAGTAATTTTATGTACTTCGTCGATTTAAGAGTTGTATTTTTGGAGTTTTATTTAAGTTTAATAAGAAAGTGCGATTTTGAATTTGATTTGTATGGAAATTTTATATTTTTGCATTTTTTTGTTCTGCTTGGACGCCCGTCCAGAAGTCTGGACGCTCGTCCGCCTTGACCAATTTTTGGACGAACATCCACTAAGCCTGGACGCCCGTCCGCTTTATTCCCTCCAATCCTGTATGTGATTTGAATGTTTGGACGAGCGTCTGGTAATCAGGACGCCCGTCCAGTTCATCTAGTTTCCCAGTGGACGCCCGTCCACTGAGTTGGACGAGCGTCCAACATCTGTCTATATATACCCCCTCCTTCGATGAACCTTCATTTTTCAGATTTTCAAACGCTATAAACCGACTTTTCCCCTCCTTTTGCCCTAAAATCTTCAATTCTAAACCATTTTGGGCGATTCCAAGTGCTATAGACCGCTCTTGACACCCTCTTTTCGATTTTCATAACCAAATTCCCCAACACGCCATATTTTAGGAGAATCGGCACCCTCCTCAGTCCGACTTTTTGGAGAAAAAATTCGATTTTGGAGGCCATATTTGTGTTGTTTGGACTCGTTTTCATCTCGATCAACATCTACTCACCTTACTTGGTAAGTTAGTAACAGCTTTTCTAGTTTTTATTCACGTTTTTGCGAGTTCGATCATTGGGTCGGCTCGTTCACTTGAATATTGCCTTAATTCGTTGTTTTTTTTTGTGTTTCTTTCTGCTCTGTTTTGGTGATACGGTGTTGTGATGGGTGATGATGGGGTTGTTTGGTGATGATTATGGTTGTGGTTGTGGTTTGGTTGTTTTGAAATCCCGCTTTGGATGTTAAACGGGTATCTTTTGTGCGAATTGGGATTGTTTGGTTTAGTTTAGGCTTTGAATATGGTTCATAAGAAGGGAGTTGTGAAGAGGCATGGTAAGGAAGTGGCCCGGGAGGCCGGGAAGAAGCGTAAAGAGATTGATCCTACCTTAGTTGATCCTAACCGAGGTATTAGTATTCGAGAGCAACCTCATAGAGCCACCCAAGCTAGGGCTACTTTGAGAGATGAACCAACCTCAGACTCTGAGACGGATGAGGATGTGCCATTGGCACGGATGCACAGGGTTCCCCGAGGTGGAGGATCATCTAGGGCTGAGGAAACTGTAGATGCTACCCGGGAGGAGGAACCAGTTCAACCTAGGGCTGACCAACCTAGAAAGAAAGCCAAGACCGTACCCCCTATGCCTATGCCTCGTAGATTCGTGAATCCTAGGGCCCACGACGCGTATACCAAGTACTATTTCTCTAGAACGATGTTGATAGAGAGGGCCACTTTGGAGGCAAAGGTCGATCCGGATTTCGTTAAGTTGCTTAAGGATCGGAAATGGGACGCCTTGATGACAATCCCGACTACCCCGGTCAATGGTTCCTTGGTTCGGGAGTTTTACGCCAATTGTTCAGAAACCGACTTGGAGACGAAGGTAGTCGTGGTTCGAGGGGTAGAAGTTCCGTTTACACCGGAGGTGATCAATGTGAAGTATGGGTTGGCAGCTTTTGAGGGTCGAGATTATAAGGAGGAGATTGTACATAGACAGAGTTTGGGGCAGGATCCTTTGGAGGAATTAAGGTTGCGAGTTTGTCCGGATGTGGCTTGGACGTTGAGACCGGGAGGAGACCGGAAGGAGTTGGTTACCACGACCTGGACGGAGGACTGGAAGGTCCAGTGTCGATTTATTCAGAGTCGGTTGTTGCCTAAGAACAACTTGACACATTTTCATATTGGTGACCTAGGCATGTTGTATGCGTTGACGTTTGGCTTGAATGTGGATGTGGGACAAGCCTTGTATGACGAGATATCTATCAATCAGAAGGTTTACACGCGGAGCTTGATAGTCCCTCACCTTATCCACAGTTTGTGTATCGATGCCGGTGTGCCTGAGTTTGGAGCAGATCATAAGCCGAAGAACCCGAGGCCTTTACAGAGGGAAAAGAGTAAGTCTTCGGGACAGTCTGAGGCAGGGGCACTGCAGGAGCCTGGTTCGTCATCAGCACCGCCTCGCGCGTCCTCACTTCCTACTTTATCTCCCTCAGTACGGATGAGGTTGAGTATGGCTAACAGTGTTCGAAACTGGATGGAGGACATTCGGACGTCTCAAAACAACATTTTGACGATTCTGAAGTGTATGAGTGAGAGCCGGCCTATACGGGACAACAGAATCTTCAATCCGGCGTCATCGATTTTCTTTATTCTTATGAGATAGAGCAGGCCATAGCGGATGTTATTCACGAGTCTGAGTCGTCTGATGAGGAGCAGCCTGACTCAGTGGATAGGACTACAGCACCGCCATCTGGAACCTCTTCCGATCCTCCAGCTGATGATTCTCCGGCCCCGGGGCGGTCATGATTTTCCTTGTCTATTTTACGATTTTGATTTGCCCTAGATACTGTGGTTGTATATTCTAGATACTTTTGATTGCGTGATTCATTGTGTTTCGTATTTAGCTACTGGTTATTCTTTCCGATGGATCATGTAAGCCATAAGGCATCAGTACTTTTATTTCATATTTTTCTTTCGACTGGTGAATGTATTCAATGCTGTATCTTTTGGTATTACTCGTTATTATCTCTTTTCATTCTGGTATAATTCCCCGTTTTCCCCGAGATGGTTCCGTGTTTGTCGAGTCGTGCAGGTATATCTTTAGCGGTTTTATCGAGCTACATTGTATGGTTACGGGTTTCCAGTGTCACTATGTAGGCTCCGGCCTGACCGACGAGTCGTGTATCGGTTGAAATCAGCTAAGTCTATTCCTTTTTCTTTCGTTCTGCACAACATGAGGACATGTTGATTTTTAAGTGTGGGGGAGGGGAATGATTCGCTATGTACCTACACATTTGCTTAATTCGTAATGTTTCTATGCAAAATGAGCTAACATTTTCGAAATTTTTCGACGCTTTTGTTTTTGTTTTGTCCCGAGTAGGCAATTCAGATCTATGTTTGTTATTTTTATAGTCATTTAAGCTGTATATCATATGTTTGATGAGTTAGTTCTTTCACGTGAGATCTATTTTTCACGAGCCATAGTAAATGATGAGCTAATTTATAAAGTTATACCCCTTTTCGATTAGTGATTTCTGATTATCTTATAAGTCATGTACTTAGTGCTACGTATAGATCTTGAGATTTATGATAGTTTGTATTTAGATCCGAAGTATGTTATACTGTGAATATCAAAGGTTTGAATGTGATAAGTAACACGTAACTTAACGTCAAATGAAAAAGTTGAATTAAATGAATTACTTGGGTGTGTCGAAAGCTAGTCGATGATTTGAGTGCGATAGGGTATACCACGTATGTCCTATACCACTATGATGACTAAAAGCTCACGACAGTCAGAAGAAGCTGCCTTATGATTGGAGTAAGGTAGGGTATATCACGAATATCCTATTCTGCTATGACAGGGCAAGAGTGTTAGGAAATCTACGCGGGAACGCAGCGGAATTCAAAAATTTATTTCCTGTCGACCGAGATCGACTTTGTTTAAGCAATAAACAAATAGATAGTAGACGGTGGTTACCTTGGTTGATCTAAAAGATCGACGCTTTGACCGTCTAAGGAGAGTAGTTCTGCATGGAGCCGCCCAAGTGTTCGGCCTCTACCGCTAGTCCACACGAACAGCCCGCCGGAATCCCATCATGGATTGCTATTGGAAAACTCCGGTTGCTAGACCGGCCTTTTTCCCTCTCTCCAACTCTCTATAGGATGCTCTCTATTTTACACAAGAACTATTAGTTCTTGGAATTGTGATGTACAAAAGAGCTTGACACCCACCTCTTATTTATAGTGGTGGGGCGCCCCTACTAGGTGTGGAGGAGAAGAAAACCTTTTCCCAATAAAATAAGGAAAATATAATTGATTGATTTATCTCATTTAATTTAATATCTCATATTAAATAAATCTAGGATATTGTCAATATCTCATATTGAATATTTCAAGATATTGTCAATATCTTATATTGACATTATATTACCATAAATCAATTTACACATGTGTATATATATCACATATATATATTACAAAAATAAATCTATATATTATATATATATATCCACACATGGTGCGCATGCATGCAAATCTAATTTGCATGTAATGTACACACACGCATGCATTCATAATATATATATTATTTTATTTTATTAATATCTAATATTAATAATAGGTAATATCATTAATTAAATTGCACAATCCAAGTGTATCTTATACACAAATAAGTTGCGCCACCTTTAGCCATAAATTAGCTTCCGGAATATTCTTTAATTAATATAATATTATTAATATCTTGTATTTAATTTATTCATAATAAATAAATACCACCATATTAATTTACCACTATAACCTTTATAGTCTCGAGATAAACTTTCCTTATTTGGTTATCATCTATAACCACATTTTAATCCGACTAGATGTTCATATGTGTGTGACCCGATAGGCTTCCGAATATGTTGGCCGTAGACACAAAGTGCAAATTACGAAAATGCCCTTCATGCCTAACGATCACGGGATAGCGTCTAGCAACACACCGTGACCCCCAATCATCGGAAGAGTCAAATGCAATGACTACTACCTTTCATGTGAAACAGTTACCGTGTAACTTACAATCCTATCGTTGTAATAATATCCATACGGTCGTTAGTCGAGTGTCAAAACATCAACGACCGTATCTTATAATCTGGATATCAAGCTCTCTCGAAGTAACTCATTTACTCCCACTTTGCAAAGATTCACGAGAGTAAGACATTCCTTATAAGAAGGCCATTTCGGATATTCGATCCCAATCATAGGATACGCGATTCCCGGACGACCAATCATGTATACTCCGCATGCTTCAGTATCATACCCAATCACTACCGCATGATCGCCCCGTGGCTAGGGAAACCTCAATAGTGTCAAAGCATGACAATCCACACCGTGATGCCATGAAGACTCCGGTCCAAAGGATAATTACACAACCGCCACATAGTGTGACACTTATCCGTGTAAGTGGGTCGGTCTAACGTCGCATTCTCTAATACACGTCCACGTACAGTCCAAGTGTCTCTACACTTCGATAGACGAGATCTATCCCTGCCCTTAAAGACAGAAGACATCTAATACGTGCTAGTCTGTTTATACTATCAATGTCCTGTTTAATAGTACATCAGCCTAGAGACATTTAAGTATCAAACTTATTAAAGTGATTAGAGATCTCATCAACCATAATCGCCTATCATGGTTTCTCTACCACAGTTTAATACTAAGGACGTTATCATATAACAATTCATAATTGGTTCTTTAAAAGAACATAAATATGACAACAGAAAAGCCATTTAATATATGTATAAACATAAAGAAATAGTAGAAATGATCCGACCCGGTCGGATCCGGTCCAACCCGATTGGGTTTAGGACACTATTCCAACAATCTCCCACTTGGCCTAAAACCAAACACTCGCACACACAAGACCAGGTTGAAACACAAGAATCTCATGCAATACTCGCAACTAGCCCTAGCCATAAACGGATCGCTATCCATGGGGACTCGGACTATCTTCATATCACGTTCCAAATGACCAAGTCAAAGGAACCGCCTCAACACACACTCGAATCTCTGACGAGACCATGGTCCTTGCTTCAAGCAATGAATCCACTTACTATATCAGCTATATAGAAAAGGTGGAAGAACCGTACAAGGTTCAGGAATGAACCTTCTAGATCCATGTACTGCTCCCGCTGCGCCTCCAAGGCACTACTGTGTTTTGGCCTAGTTGTAGAATTTACAGTGACCCATCGCTAAGAACATTTCCAGCTCACTGTATCACTTAATCAAAGTGATTGTAAACCCAGACAGTAGCTCCCACTCGCCTTCATAAGACTCAGGATATACGTCTGTACATCTACGTTTATTTAATTCCAAGTTTCGATAAGCCAGGAATTCTTCCTTAACTTGTTTAAGGATATTCTCGACATTCACCAGATTTACTTTCATACTTGCTCATGACTATGCATGAACTATGAACATCCGGCATTCCTTTTATGATGGTTCCTATCGCAGGAGCGAAGGAAACCTTCCATAAACATCATCTTTCACCTTACCTTTAGGACGAACGTCCTAACATAGATAGATCTTGAGAACACTGGCTAGCAGTATCCCCGTCGCGATCTATGCTAAACTCCTTTTAGCATCACATCTATATAGGTAAACTATAAAATCTAACAGCAGTTAAATCTATCACTATAGATTCTTATTTCTAAAATAAGAACTGCTAATCCAAGTGCTTTAACAAAGACCTTGAACTACCAAACATTAATTGACTGTGACATGGGGTGATAATTCTCGAGATAGATATCTAATACCTTGCTCAAAAATCATAACACACTCCCACTATCCATCTTGCACATTGGGCATATCCTTCTTTTGACTAAATCAAACACCTTTGATTATTAAACAAAGAAATCGTCTAGAGAAACTTGTTTGAGTCCATAAATGGATCTCGCGGGCTTACATATCATGTTATCGTCTATGAACATTGAGCTTTCTGCCCAACGTCTTCAACACTATCATATAGTCATGATACGAAGTTATAACAAGCATTATCTGAATAGAACTGGGCACAGCTGGCAGCATAAAGATAATTACAAGGTTTACACCTCATACCCTTCAGCCGTCACTATAGCCTTATGGTAATCAGATTACTATCCATGTCAGCCTTCCAGGGACACTCCCCTTAGGTAAGACAGACTAGGTTCATAACTTGGTTGTCACTGATGGAATCTAATTCAGATATTATGGCTCCTGGCCATAACTCTCAATCTTGCCTTTTAAACATTCTTTCATGAGTCGTGAGATATTCATTCTTCAAGATGAACGTACCTACAGCCCTTTCAGGCTTGAGGTTATCTATAGACTTACAGAACTTTTGTGTGCACTGAGCAGTGATCTACACCTCATCGCTATATGGCGTCTGCTCATGTTCCTTTGGTTGAATATATCTTTGTGGTTCTCAAACTCTTTGAGATCTGATTTACTCCCACTGTTTCTCTTGGAAGAAACACTTCCTCTAGAAGACAGCATGTTTGGAGACAAACATTTTGCTCCACGGACAAGTAAATAATATCTAGCGTACTTGCTAAGATATTCCACAAAGTTGCATATGTCGTACTAGGCTCCAAGCCTTTCTGACTTTGCCTATGACAACTTCAAATCATCGGTTAAGATATATTCGACATTATCTTCTTCCATGTCTAATATGGAATTTATTCAACCTTTATTCTTTGGAACTCGGTTAAGTATAAGGGCACTATCCCGAAACGGGTCAGGGATACTTCGCATGGCCTGCGTCACACCTTTATCATATAAAGTGTTGTTTCCATTTTGGGAACACAATCCAATTGCGTATCCCAAGTATGGTATCCTTGAAGGGAGAATCTTATTCATTTTCAGACGACTTCTGAAACACCCTTCAGGTATTAATTACTTCAATCCAATTGAAGATTAATTCCTAAGTAGCTCATCAATCTCACACTCGTACTAGCTCGAACTTTTCGGGCTTTCCGAATTATGCACTTCACTGAGTACACTTGACCATTTCTAAAAATAATCATAGAGATTAACGAACAATTATTTGTGGCATTAATTGTCACAAGCCAACAAACATCGGTATGTTTAGGCTTTAGACAATTTTCTAGATTTTTATAACCTTTTCATAAATGGGTATTTTAGTCATCTTTAGGTAAGATACGTATTACCCACATGATTCATAATCATATGGTTCAACATCATCAGAATGACGTTTAATTACACGCTTCCCTCCCATAGAGACTATGTCTAGAACAACCATAAATATTAAGGATAACAGCCATATAAATATTTAGTTGAGATCTCATCACATATATCAACTATATAGTGACATAAATCTAGTATGTTAGATTCAGTGACCTTTCAAATTTATCGGAATAACATTTATTCTTTACAATTGAATATGTATACTAAATCCTAACAAATAACTAAAAGTATGTTCTTCATAAGAACCGGAACATAATAACATTTATTTAGTTCCCTTATCAGTTTACTAGATCCAGAATATGGTAAGTGTTTCAACGTTTGTTTCACCTTCCATATCTGTATTCAATCTTTCTAATTTAATCACACTCGTAAGATATCATATATCTAAGAGTTGACTTGAACTTAGATAGATTTATCTCAACTCACTTGCCTATAATAGAAACTTCAATAAGTTCTCTATTTAAGCACATGCCCTAAATTTCCTTTTTAATCCTTCAAGTACTTGTAAATATTTCTTGGTGTAGTCTTCATAAGACTTAAGAAAGATCACAATAGCTATGTCTTTGATTTCCTTTCATAAAGAAAATCTAAAGTTTATTAAATAGTTTATTTAACATTTTAAATCGTATTTAAAACATTAACTATTTAATCTACCTTTAAGCAATGATAGAATTAAGTCGATACTTAAATCTTACAATTTTGAAAACATCATTTCCAAAATTCGGTCTAGTCATTCTTATCCAACGTTTGAATAACTCGTCATCGTATGACCGAATGATTATATTGGATCGTATCCAATATCACGAGCTTCCGCTTTTCTTTAATAATTAAAGTCTTGGAGCACTGCATTGAATATGTAGTCTCCTTGTCTCCAACTACTATAACGGGATTGCTCGTGTCATTGCTTATTTTAAAAGGATTAATATTACTTAACCATATTCGAGAACGTTTCTCAAAAGGTAACAGTCATAATTTGGTTTTACTAATCGAGAATAAAACATAAATATAAAGTTTGCTAAAACTACAACATAAAATGAAAATAAAAGAGTGTTGTTGTTTATACACGCAAAATCAAAAATGGTCTTTTGATTTATGATTTTGCTCCCACTAGTCAACTACTCCCAATTGACTTTCAAGAATCTTTCAAAATTCTTTAGTGGCCAAGATCCCATCTGGTTACCCCGATTCCCGACGAGGGCCGATCAACCGGAATAATTCGAAAGGTATGTAACTCTTACCAATCACATCTCTATGTGACTCTTGGTGGTTGACTAGTCAACTCTTTGACAATTCACATCTTTATGTGGTAGTCAACCCCTTGCCTCTAGAATAAGACGGTCCTGACGAGGGCCAATCACCGCAATACTCTAGTCAAGTCATAACCCAATATTCGCGAGATCTCATACGATCATATCTCAATAACGACGATATACCCGTGGTAGGTCAACTCCCGACGAGGGCCGATCAGTTGGATCCGAACAAAGGCTCTTCACCGTCGCTATAATATTGGGAGACAATTTTCGACTTGATTTTTGTTGTGGAAGTATTTACGTAAATTAATTCACTTAATTAATTTTAATTACGGTCTCATCAAATATATCTATCTCTATAGACATACATCCTACACATTTATCTAGATCGTGCCTAGTCATGCATCTATCGTATCATATAAAATAAATACAAGCACAAAATAAATAAATGCGTAAAGTAACCGGTATGATCATGGACTTTTCCTAGGTGCGGTTTCGAATACAAACTGACGAAACCGTGGGTCACAATCTAAGGGTAGCTGCAACCGCCAATAGGATCTTTAATGCTCCATTCTCCAATGGGATCTTTATTTTCGTCTTTCTTTGGTCTTCATCTTCTGCTCCATTCTTGGTACATTTAATTCTATCTAATAAAATAAATACACCCGCCGCACACGGGGGGGAGCTAACGGGAATGGGACAAATGCAGAAAATAAACTAGGTCACGTTCTTCATAACGGCCTAGGACAATTTTTAAACCAACAGAAAATTTAAATCATTCACATCTATCCTATCGGTCGAGTCCATGATCAATCGGGGTCCATATAATCATATTATATCTACTATATCTAATCCATACAATAAAATCTTATGAAAAGATAAAATTAAAATTAACTACTTGCGTCTTAATTAATCAATTAACATTTAATCTATTAAATAATTTTATCCAATCAATTAACTAATTAACATTTAATTAATTAAATGATTTTAATCGAAATAAAATTAACGATTAATTTTAAACCGATTTTAATTTTAATTTTAATTAATTAGAACTATTCCAAAAATAAATCAAAATTAAAATTATTTCTCTTTTGTTTCTTTCCTTTTGATTCGTAATCAAAAGGGATGCCTTTGGTTTCTAAACCAAATTTGGCTTAGGCCTGACCACTTTTCAAAATCAAAATTTTGGAAGTGGCCTAGGCCTAGGCCTATTCCAAATCAAATATTTGGAAAGGCCAAATAATTTTGGTTTAGGCCTGGCCACTTTCCAAAATCAAAATTTTGGAAGTGGCCTAGGCCTAGGCCTATTCCAAACAAAGTTTGGAAAGACCATTATTATTTTAATGCCATGTGGCATCCCAATGGCCCAAACTATTTGTACCATTGGTTAGCCACATGACACAACTAAACAAAAGACGAATTACCAATCACAACTATGAACAATAATGAAACACAAAATACACAAAACAAAATTTAGGGATCCACCAAAAGATACACCAGCCGACGTCGACCGCCCCAAAGGGGTGCCGCCGCCGCCGGCGCAATTTCCGATGGGGTGCCGCCGCCGATCGGCCGAGCACCCCATAAGCCGCCCCCTTTTTTTTTTTTTTCTTTTCGTGTATCGATTTGCGAATCAAAAATCTTTCATCTTTTAATTATGTGATTTAAACGATAAAATTAACTACGCAAAATAAAATGCTTATTGCTTAAGCTCGAAGCTCTCTCTGATACCACTGTTAGGAAATCTACGCGGGAACGTAGCGGAATTCAAAAATTTATTTCCTGTCGATCCAAGATCGACTTTGTTTAAGCAATAAACAAATAGATAGTAGACGGTGGTTACCTTGGTTGATCTAAAAGATCGACGCTTTGACCGTCTAAGGAGAGTAGTTCTGCATAGAGCCGCCCAAGTGTTCGGCCTCTACCGCTAGTCCACACGAACAGCCCGCCGGAATCCCATCATGGATTGCTATTGGAAAACTCCGGTTGCTAGACCGGCCTTTTTCTCCTCTCTCCAACTCTCTATAGGATGCTCTCTATTTTACACAAGAACTATTAGTTCTTGGAATTGTGTTGTACAAAAGAGCTTGACACCCACCTCTTATTTATAGTGGTTGGGGCGCCCCTACTAGGTGTGGAGGAGAAGAAAACATTTTCCCAATAAAATAAGGAAAATATAATTGATTGATTTATCTCATTTAATTTAATATCAAATATTAAATAAATCTAGGATATTGTCAATATCTCATATTGAATATTTCCAAGATATTGTCAATATCTTATATTGACATTATATTACCATAAATCAATTTACACATGTGTATATATATCACATATATATATTACAAAAATAAATCTATATATTATATATATATATCCACACATGGTGCGCATGCATGCAAATCTAATTTGCATGTAATGTACACCCACGCATGCATTCATAATATATATATTATTTTATTTTATTAATATCTAATATTAATAATAGGTAATATCATTAATTAAATTGCACAATCCAAGTGTATCTTATACACAAATAAGTTGCGCCACCTTTAGCCATAAATTAGCTTCCGGAATATTCTTTAATTAATATAATATTATTAATATCTTGTATTTAATTTATTCATAATAAATAAATACCACCATATTAATTTACCACTATAACCTTTATAGTCTCGAGATAAACTTTCCTTATTTGGTTATCATCTATAACCACATTTTAATCCGGCTAGATGTTCTTATGTGTGTGACCCGATAGGCTTCCGAATATGTTGGCCGTAGACACAAAGTGCAAATTACGAAAATGCCCTTCATGCCTAACGATCACGGGATAGCGTCTAGCAACACACCGTGACCCCGAATCATCGGAAGAGTCAAATGCAATGACTACTACCTTTCATGTGAAACAGTTACCGTGTAACTTACAATCCTATCGCTGTAATAATATCCATACGATCGTTAGTCGAGTGTCAAAACATCAACGACCGTATCTTATAATCTGGATATCAAGCTCTCTCGAAGTAACACATTTACTCCCACTTTGCAAAGATTCACGAGAGTAAGACATTCCTTATAAGAAGGCCATTTCGGATATTCGATCCCAATCATAGGATACGCGATTCCCGGACGACCAATCATGTATACTCTGCATGCTTCAATATCATACCCAATCACTACCGCATGATCGCCCCGTGGCTAGGGAAAACCTCAATAGTGTCAAAGCATGACAATCCACACCGTGATGCCATGAAGACTCCGGTCAAAAGGATAATTACACAACCGCCACATAGTGTGACACTTATACGTGTAAGTGGGTCAGTCTAACGTACGCATTCTCTAATACACGTCCACGTACAGTCCAAGTGTCTCTACACTTGATAGACGAGATCTATCCCTGCTAAAGACAGAAGACATCTAATACGTGCTAGTCTGTTTATACTATCAATGCCCTGTTTAATAGTACATCGCCTAGAGACATTTAAGTATCAAACTTATTAAAGTGATTAGAGATCTCATCAACCATAATCGCCTATCATGGTTTCTCTACCACAGTTTAATACTAAGGACGTTATCATATAACAATTCATAATTGGTTCTTTAAAAGAACATAAATATGACAACAGAAAAGCCATTTAATATATGTATAAACATAAAGAAATAGTAGAAATGATCCGACCCGGTCGGATCCGGTCCAACCCGATTGGGTTTAGGACACTATTCCAACAAAGAGCTCATTCTGTTGTGTGTTTAAAGTGAAATAGTTAAATCAACTAAAGAATTGTTATGAAATGAATGAAAGACTAAGTTATCGTCTATCTTATCCCCAGTAGAAACTGATAGATATGCTGCATGGATTATCCTCTGAGTATTTCAGAAAGGCCCTGGATATATTCGATCATTCTTTTCGGGATATGTCACGTTTGTAGGGTACACCTTATGAGTGTCATCTATCGCTAGTCTACGAGGGGGTATTAGCTAGTTTTGCTTTGAGTTTCTCAAGTTTGGATTTAGTGGAAGTTTTCTATGGCTTTGCACACCACACACCGGTGAACCTCTAAGTTATTGAATGTATGCTATATTTGTTTAGATGTCTGTTTTGTCTCGAGCCCTAATTCTCGTTTTGTTTTGCTCGGGACGAGCAAAAGCTTAAGTGTGGGGGAGTTGTTAAGGGTGAATTTATACGATTTATAACGCTATATTCTATGGTATTTTCCCCCGTATTTGTATTAATTTGCATAAGAAACGAGTGTTTAATGGATTTATTGAGTAAATGACATTTTAAATGAGTTAATCGCAAAATAGGTTGATTTATGTGTTTTAATTGTGATTTTCCGATTATTTGGACATTATTACACTTTGCGATGTTTTTATGTGTTATAGATACATGTTCAAGGCTCAAAAGATGATTAAAAGCTGATTAAGTTCGAGCTAATTGATGATAAAAGATATAATGAAGGAATTGACAAGAAGAAAAGAGATAAAGATCAAAGAGATCAGAATTCGATCATGTTGGACTGGCGTCCAGAATCTCCGTCCAGTGGACGGGCGTCTGATGAAGTGAACGAGCGTCCAGGATGACATCTTTGATTCAGGAAGTTTGGACGCTGGAGTGAACGCTGGACAGACGGGCGTCTGGTCATGACTCGGCCCGATTCGAAGTTTTATTGAAGAGTGGACGGGCGTTCAACCCAGTGGACGGGCGTCCAGTAGCCGACTTTGCTGAACCGACTTGAAAATCTATTTATAGGCGGCAGTTTCTCCACAATTACAACACATTACTCAAACCCTAAACCTAGGGGCGGCTTAGCTGTGATTTACTTTAGTTTTCATCCAGTTTTTATGCTTTTAATTTCTAGATAAACACCTTCAAATTTATGTACTTTTCTCAAGCTTTTGGAGTTGATCAAGTGATGTTGAGAGGCTAGAGCCTTATCAAACGAGCATTGTGAAGCCATCCGACACGTTTTGATTCCGTTTCTGCGATTCTATTGTGAGTTTTATCTAAAGTTGTTTCCTTTATCGTTGTTTATATTGTTTAATTGCAATTGTATTGAAAGACTTGCATGTTTTGATTGTTTGTGTTGATGAAAATCTCTATAAACCCTAGATCATCATGATAAGGAATGGTTGTTTAATCTATCATAACGAGAGTTAATAGGTTAAATTGCTAGGTTAAAGTTCGCACCTTTGATTAGTAAAATCGTTAATCTTAGATCGAAAGATATAGATTAATAAGTGAATCACCTAAGAAATTAGGGTTCATGCTTTAGACAAGGTAAAACCACAACTTGGTTAGAAAACGCAATATAATCGAGATAGGAATTGATACTTGTTAGGATAGGTGGATCAATCGCTCGTTTGTCCGTTAAAATCTGAATTTAATCCCGTGAAACTCGAATTGCCTAGTCTAGTTACTTTTACTTCATAATTAGTTTAAGTTTAATAGTTCGCAACCAGTACTTTTCCTGGCTTTAGATCTCGATCTTCTGTCCAGTTTACGTTATTGTTATCTTTCTTGTGAATTATTTACTGTTTTCATATCTGTTTAGTTTAGTAATCGTGACATAGGTTAGTTAGTTAAACAAAAACTAGGGTTAGCAATCGCCAGTTCCCCGTAAGATCGACCCGACATTAACCACTATTACTACGATCCTTATACTTGAGGTTAACCGGATTATTACTTGTTTGTTTTAATAAAATCCGTGAACAAGTTTTTGGCGCCGTTGCCGGGGAACCGGACGGTTGTCTCTACACTTCGATAGACGAGATCTATCCCTATCTTCTAAAAGATAGAAGACATCCAATACGTGCTAGTCTGATTATACTATCAATGTCCCATTTGATAATATATAAGACTAGAGACATTTGAGTACCAACCTTGTTATAGTGATTAGAGATCTCATCAACCATAATCACTATCATGGTTTCTCTATCACAGATTGATACTAGGGACGTTACTATATATATACAACAAATAATATGAAGATAAACAATATATAATAACATAAGTGCTTTTATTAATCATAATAAAGTTATTACATAAACTAAATAGACTGTAAACGACCCGACCCGGTCGGATCCGGTCCAACCCGATTGGGTTTAGGACACCTTTCCAACAGTATGGGTGGCTATGGGTGGGTGTGGGTGTGGGTGTGTGTGTGGGGTGGTGGGTGTGGGTGTGGGTGTGGTTTGTGGTGTGTGGGTGTGGGTGTGGTTTGTGGTGTGTGGGTGTGGTTTGTGGTGTGTGGTGTGGGTGTGGGGAGGGTGGGAGTGGATGTGTTGGAGTGGGGGTGTGAGGGTGTAGGTGGGTATGAGGGTGTGGGGTGTGAGGGTGGGTATGGGTGGGTGAGGGTGTGGGCGGGTGTGTGGTGTGTGGGGGTATGGGTTGTGTGGGTGTGGGGGTGTGGGGTGGGTGGATGGGGGTGGGGTTGGGGGTAGGGTGAGGGTGGGGTGTAGGTGTGAGGTAGGTATGGGTGTGGGGTGTACCCCTACCTAACGTAGATTTATTGAAAAAATTCAGCATTAAATAGTTCATCAACCACTTAAAATTTTCCATAATTTTTCACAGGAAATTCAGAAGATCTTAATTAATTAAGAGGTGTTAAAAAGTATTATCAAACAACACTTATTTTAATAATTACTTATTATTTTAAGAATAAGTGTTAAGTTGTGTAAACAAACAGGCCCTTAGGTAAAATTTGATTTTTTCAGTTGTTTTTTTGTTTTTTTATTTTTTTATTTAATTTTTTATTTTTGTACTACCTCCGTCTCATATTATAAGTTATCCTTACTTGAATAGATTAAGAAACCCATGAAATGAGTAAAACAAGAAAAAAAATTTAATTATTGTATTGAAATTTGAGAATGATTTATATTATGTGACAGATTGAAAATGATAGGATGACTTATAATTGGCGGAGGTAGTATTTTTATTTTATTTTTTTGAATTAGAGGCAGTACAATGTTTGATCTCTGATCATGATTATTGATGATGTGCCTAGCTACCGGTCTAGCATGATGACTTGAAACTCATTCTAAGGTTTTCGAAAAAGATTGAACTTCTTGACCCACACTGCAACCACCCGAACTCGCATTTTTTATTTGTTTGTCCTCAAATTATATGTCGAAAACCGTCTTTTGACCTTGTTTTTCATCAATTATTGATCCGATACTTGTCCACTGCATAGATATTCAGCATTCATGGAATCATCAATTATAAAATCATTACAACGGTGGATATCGGATTTAGGTGAGTAATTAATGATTTTTTTCGATACCAAACATTTCTTTGCGGGCAAAGAAATGTTTGGTATCGAAAAAAATCATTAATTACTCATCAAAATCCGATTAGTCAACCTCTGGATTGATTTTATAATTGATGATTAATGAATGCTGAATTTCCAAGCGGTGAACGAGTATCATATCAATATTGATTAAAGAACACGCTCTAATACACATATTAATTGTTTTAAGTTCTCATCTAATTTAATTGTTTACCTGCTCTCCGGCGATTCTCGATACCCCCAACTGCTTCTTCCCCGTCATATCCAATGCAGCCTCTGATCTCTAGCGAAGAGGCGGACCTCATTCACAGGATCACAAGCAGGTTCAAGAGACGAGCCACGGAAGAGCCGATTCCACCGTCTGAGGGTGGTTCGGTGTGGAATCGACGCAGCGGAGCCGACATCCTTCGAGACTCTGAAATCGTACCAGAACTCTATTCTGGCGAAGATGAAACAAAGGAGGACATACTAGAGTTCGTCCACCATTACCAACAGCAGTCAATCGGCAAAACTTCTTCAGCTATGGCAGGAGTGAAGAAGGTGGACATCCCTATGGAAACTCAAAAAGCTGTGGCTCCCTTGGAGACGAGCACTGATAATCAAAGTACTTGGCCGAAATGTCAGCTTTTGGGTCCTCCAAGCCCGTTTGACAGACATATGGGCAACGGGGAAGCACATCGAAATTACCGACTTGGAAGATTGTTACTACATTGGCCGATTTGTTGCTAAAGAGGATTATGATTTTGTGCTTGAGAATGGTCCTTGGCTGATCCAGAACCATTATATCACAATTTCGAAGTGGAAGCCCTCCTTCCGGCCAGCTAAAGATCCTGTCCAAGCCACTATGATTTAGGTTCGAATTCCCCGTGTGCCAATCAAATATTTTGACGAAGAGACTCTGCTCCACGTAGGTAATTGTATTGGTACAGCTCAAAAGGTAGATCAAACATCACTACGCAATCAAAGAGGTAAATAAGCTCGAGTGTGTATCGAAATAGATTTGAGACAACCCCTACCAACTGCTGTGATGTTAAATGATGAAGTTTATAAAATAGAATATGAAGGTTTGCACCTGGTTTGTTTTGGGTGTGGTATATATGGCCATAAAACCGAGGAGTGCCCCCAAAAATCACAGGAGATGGATACCTCTACCAACAGACCACCTGAACCTGTTAATGCCCCGACAGAGGCCAACCCTTTTGGGCCATGGATGCTTGCACCCGTCCGTAAGAGGCGACAACCTGCCCAAAAACCAAGTAGCCATGACTCAGCCTTCACAAATGGACAAGCAGTTGGCACGGAAAACACCTCACATGCTACCCAAGCTCGGCCCAATGCCACAGGTAATAACACAACAGCAGCAAATGGTTCTCGTTTATCTATTTTATCGGAAGAGGTTGCGGAGGTACATGTTGAATCCCCAGTTGATACTTTGCAGCAACATTTTCAAAATATCCCACAATTCACCAACAGGCCGAACATTAGACAAACAACAAGAGGGGAGCGGTCCACAAATTCACGTGGACGAGGTAGAGGTGGACCAACCACGCAAATAAACAAAGCTAGAGCCGAGTCTCCCTAATTCAATGAAAAGCAGCCTACTAGAACCACATTCAGTAACTTCCCCACGAGCACTTTCCAGTTTTCGTCCATGAGCCCCGCCCCCCTTACAGACATCACCAATGTAAGAGGAGACTCGGTAGTAGCAGGCAATGGTATTCTTGAAGTGATAAATGATGATATGCCTGTCGACACAAGAATAGCAAAGGAAATCGCCATAAATAAAGACCAGCTTTACGTGAAAGCGAATCCTCCGGATACACATATGCCGCAAGGAGAATATGCACCTATACAGTTAACAAATTCACAGGATTCGCTTGCCGTTTGACAAGTTACAAATAACCACACAAATACCTCCCAATGAAGCTCCACTCTTGGAATTGTAGAGGAGCTCGCTCCTCAACTTTTTAAGTCACTTAAAGTCACTGCTTATCGATGTACAACCGACTATTCTCTTTCTTATGGAAACTAAAGTCCCAAGTACGAGAGCGGATCGTATTTTACGGAGAAATAATTTTATGCATTTAACTGCGGTAGAGGCAAGAGGTTTTAGTGGTGGTCTGTGGGTTTTCTGGAACATTTCTACTATCGACCTACGTCTTCTTTTTGCAACTGACCAATGCATCATCATGGCAGCGACTAGAGGTAACATGGCTGATTTTATTCTTATTTTTACGTACGCTTCACCTATTGTTGTTGTTCGAGAAGAATTATGGGAGCTTATTGATTATATTTCGAACTTTGTTGAAATTCCTATGTGTATCATTGGTGATCTAAACCAAGTCATCCACCCCATTGATAAAAGAGGCGGTAGACCGGTTATGGGGACCTCCGTAAATGATCTTCGAAACCTTGTCGATAATGCGGGCATGGTAGAAATACCTTTTCACGGGCCACGCTATACTTGGTCTAGTTCGATACATAGTGCTCACGGGATCGAACAACGTTTGGATCAAGCCTTATGTAATGAGAGGTGGTGGCGACAATTCCCAAATTCGAATATTTACCATCTTGCTCGTGTCCATTCTGATCATTGTCCGATTCTCCTTGATCTCGAACCCCCTCGGGAGATGAGCTCGGTTGTAAAACCTTTCCGTTTTCAGGCATGTTGGATGAAGCACAATCCTTTCCCCTACTTCCTTCTTAATAATTGGGTTGGTGTTGCTGATAATTTGCAGATAACTTTGGACTCCTTTGTTAAAAAATTGGAAGAATGGAATAAACTGATAGAATATGTAATAATCTTATAGATTATGTAATATTTATTAGATGTATTATGTATTTATTAGCTTCCTTATAATTAGCCATAATTATAGCCATACAATTAGTTGTAACAGTTTTGTAATTATGATTATATAACGAGAAATCCAGAGAAGGATCATTCACGGAAAATACTCTTTTATGGTATCGGAGCTAGGTTTCTTTCCTAAAATGCTTCCGCATTTTTCTCCTCTTTTTTTCTTCATCATTTTTTTTCACAGCCGCACCACCTCCTTCCGTCATCTTCTCCGGTGTGGTGCTCCACCATGGGTGACTCTAACAAATTTCACCCCGCTTTGTCAATTACCAACATAAAGGCTCTCTTTCCCATTACCTTGGATTTGGACTCTAGCCAATATCATTCATGGGCGGCGTTGTTTAAAGTCCAGGCACGTGTTCACGATGTATTTGATCATATTCTTCCTCCATCCGACGCAGCAGAGAAGGCGGCGTCTGACAAAGCCAAATCTAAAAATCTTACACTATGGAAACGGCTTGATGCCGTTGTCCTCAAATGGATTTACTCCACAGTCTCCTCTAACATCCTCAATTCCATTTTGGTTGATGATGATTCGGCTAAACAGGCATGGGTATGTGTTGCGGATTTGTTTCACGACAACAAAAATTCCCGATCAATGTTTTTGAATAAGGAATTCATGAATACCATGTTATCAGATTTCTCCTCCACCAATGCGTATTGCAATCGGTTAAAAAGTCTAGCGGATCAGCTCAAAATTGTTGGTGCTCCGGTAAGTGATAATGGTATGGTGCCCAAAATGCTGCAAGGATTGTTTGAGCAATACTCAAATTTTGTTACTGTGATGCAAAACAAGAAGAATCTCCCATCATTCACCGTAGCTCGCTCAAAATTTGCTCTTGAAGAGACCACAATTGGGGAGCGATCCAAGCAAGATTCCTCATCAATTGCACTCTCCGCTGCCGATGACAGTTCAGCCAATGGTGCTCCGAATTCTGTTTCTTCTTCACAGGGCCGTGGTGGTCAGCCTAGAGGGCGCAACGGTGGCAACAAAAATTGGAATAAAAATTCCGGTGGAAATGGAGGAGGTTGGGGACATAATGGCTAGCAAAATGGGGGAGGACGAGGTGGCAATCGTGGGGTGGACAACTGGGTGGTGGTCAACAGCGACCCTTTGCCGGACAGCCATGGCAGCAGCCTCCTTGGTGGGTGTTGATGCAGCAGCAGCCGTGGGCAGCCCCCCATGCCTTTATCCCACGCAAAATTGGCCTCAACCATGGGCTAGGTATCCTGGGCCTCCACAATCAGGGGTATTAGGCCCAAACCCAAGTGGACCGCATTTTGGACAGCCGAATCAAGCTTTCGCACCAACTCGGCAGTGGGCTCCTACCGACATCGAATCAGCAATGCACACAATGTCTCTTTCTCGGCCTGACCAAAATTGGTACATGGACACAGGAGCTACATCACACATGACTGCGGCGCAAGGTAATCTCTCGGCTTATTTCAATTTGAGCACAAATAATGGAATTATTGTCGGTAGTGGTCAATCAATTCCAATTCGTGGTTATGGTCACACCACTTTATCCCCTCCCAACCGCCCTTTGGTGTTGAAAAATGTGCTCCATGCTCCTAACCTGGTAAAAAATTTGGTTTCGGTTAGGAAATTTACCAAAGATAATCATGCATGTGTGATGTTTGATCCGTTTGGTTTTTCTGTATTTGATATACATACGCGGAACTGCCTCCTGAGATGTGAGAGTACCGATGATTTATATCCTATTCTTTCCAATGGTTCGAATAAAAGTGCCACCTACGGCGTTGCTAACGTCTACTTTATGGCATGATCGTTTAGGACACCCGGGCCCCTTTGTTTTAAATTCCCTTAGGAAAAATAAATTGATCGATACTACTTCCAGGTTTCGGTCCAATTTTTCTTGCCAGTCTTGTGTACTCGGAAAACATATTAAAATGCCTTTTTTACGTCGAATTCTATGACTTTATTTCCTTTTGATATTATACATAGTGATCTATGGACATATCCTATTTTGAGTTCGTCAGGCCACCGATATTATGTGTTATTTTTAGATGATTATTCCAATTTCTTGTGGACTTTTACTATTGCGAAAAAATCTCAAGTCCTGCGTCTATTCACTATATTCCAAACACATATACGTACTCAGTTTGCACGCCCTATTAAATGTGTCCAATGTGATAATGGGGGTGAATTTGATAATAATCGGTTTTGGGAATTATGTCAATCACATGGTATTACTTTTCGTTTTTCATGTCCCCATACATCTTCCCAAAATGGCAAAGCCGAACGCAAAATATGCTCCATAAATAATATCATGAGAACTCTATTGTTCCGTCTTTTTGGCCTCACGCATTACAAATGGCTACTTATCTTCTTAATATTATTCCGAGTAAATTATTGAACAATGAGTCCCCTTTTAAAGTCCTTTACCACAAAGATCCCTCCTACTCACACTTCCGTGTTTTTGGTTGTCTGTGTTATCCCTTATTTCCCTCCACTACCATACACAAACTCCAAGCGCGTTCTACTCCATGTGTGTTTCTTGGGTATCCTTCAAATCACCGTGGTTATAAGTGCTTTGATTTATCGAATAATAAAATTATCACGTCCCGATACGTTCGTTTCGATGAGACTCGTTTTTCTTTTGCGGAATTAAATAACAACCCACCCGATGTGTATGAGTTTTTGGATAGTGGACTGGACCCCTCTGCCCTGAATTATTACCAATCGTCAGCCCAGCCGGCCCAATCTACTGCGGCCCAAACCACCACCGATCCAGCTCCTCCACACACGCCTAACATGCCTTCCTTCCGGGAACAGCCCACACCTCCTTCCCGGCCCAACCCAATTCCTCAACAGCCGCCCCAGCCCAACCCGAGTCCTCCACAGCCGCCTCCTCTTAATCGGCATGCCTCTCTAAACTGGCCCACCACTAGAAGTCAACATGGCATATTCCGGCCCAATCCCAAATATCATTCTGATCAGGCCCATCTCCATACGGTTACCCAATCCCCCATCTCTCGTAACCTGATTGATGCTCTATGTGACCCGAATTGGAAATTGGCCATGAATGATGAATTTAATTCTCTTATTAAAAATAAGATGTGGGATTTAGTGCCCCATCCTCCTGGTGTTAATGTTATTCGTTCAATGTGGATTTTTAATCATAAAGAAAAATCTGATGGTTCGTTTGAGAGGCATAAAGCCCGTCTTGTAGGTGATGGGAAGACTCAACAGGTTGGGGTCGATTGCGGTGACACTTTCAGTCCGGTTGTCAAACCGGCTACCATTCGGACAGTCCTTAGTCTTGCTTTATCCAAAAGATGGCCGATCCATCAATTGGATGTTAAGAATGCGTTCTTACACGGTGAGTTAAAGGAAGTGGTTTATATGCATCAACCCAGGGGTTTTCTTGACTCGGCTCGTCCTGATCACGTCTGTTTATTTCGTAAGTCACTTTACGGCCTCAAGAAGCCCCTCCGGGCATGGTACAAGCGTTTTGCGGATTTTGTCACGTCTATTGGGTTCACCAACAGTAAATCCGACATATCGTTGTTTGTTTACCGGCATGGCTCGGATATGGCTTACCTATTATTATATGTTGATGATATCATCCTCACAGCTTCTTTTAACACTCTCCGTACCATGATCATGGACAGTCTTAGTTCTGAGTTCGCTATGAAGGATCTCGGCCCGCTTAATTATTTTTTGGGGATTCGTGTGACTCGTCATGAGGGCGGTTTATTCTTGTCCCAACATAAGTATGCCGCTGAGATCGTTGACTGTGCAGGTATGTCAAACTGTAAACCGACCCTTACTTCAGTGGACACAAAGGGGAAAGTATCAGCCTCGGGTGGTGAACCTTTTACGGATCTGACGCTTTATTGCAGTCTTGCAGGAGTTCTTCAATATCTCACTTTTACCCGCCCTGATATCTCATACGCGGTTCAGCAGGTTTGTCTACACATGCATGATCCCCGGGTGGACCATATGCAAGCGCTAAAGCGCATTATCCGATATGTGCAGTGCACCTTGGCTTACATTTATATCCCGCCCCAGTTACTGCTCTCGTCACTTATAATGATGCTGATTGGGGTGGTTGTCCTGATACGCGCCGCTCCACTTCTGGTTATTATGTTTTTATGGGGGATAACTTGGTTTCTTGGTCGTCTAAGCTCCAACCTACTTTATCCCGCTCGAGTGCCGAGGCTGAGTATCGTGGTGTGGCCAATATTGTGTCTGAGTCATGTTGGATTCGCAATTTATTACTCGAGCTTCATTGTCCGCTTCTTAAAGCCACTATTGTTTATTGTGACAATGTCAGTGCGGTGTATTTGTCCGGTAATCCTGTTCAACACCAACGCACGAAGCACGTACAGACGGATATTCATTTTGTCCGTGAAAAGGTTGCCTGCAGCGAAGTACGAGTTTTACATGTTCCATCTCGGTATCAGATCGCCGATATTTTTACCAAAGGTTTACCTCTTGTTCTTTTCGAAGATTTTCGAACCACTCTCAACATTCGCGAACCTCCCGCTTCGACTGTGGGGGTGAGATAGAATATGTATTAATCTTGTAGATTATGTAATATTTATTAGATGTATTTTGCATTTATTAGCTTCCTTATAATTAGCCATAATTATAGCCATAGAATTAGTTGTAACAGTTTTGTAATTATGGTTATATAATGAGAAATCCAGAGAAGGATCATTCATGGAAAATACTCTTTTATAAACATGTGTTCGGCAACATCTTCTACCGTAAAAGAAAATGCAAAAAAAAAATTGAAGGTATCCAACTCTCCCTTTCACACGCACCTTCAAATTTCCTCACGAAACTGAATTCAGAATTATTGGAGGAATACAACAATATTTTGTCACAAGAAGAAATTTATTGGTACCAAAAATCACGGTTGAATTGGATTGAAGATGGTGAGCGCAATACTCGTTACTTTCACTTGTCCACCAAACGTAGAAGGGGCAAAAACACTGTTCATTGTCTTAAGGATGATGTGGGTATATGGATAAGTGATCGAGAGACTTTAGCTTCAATGATTCGACAGTTTTATATTGCTCTCTATGCCGACGAGCCCACCCTCCCTTGCCCGGTTGGTCTTTTTTCTCCTCTTATAAGCCATGCTGACAAGCGGCTTCTGAATCGTCCGGTTAGTGTAGGAGAAATTCGAGCTGCAGTCTTCCAAATAAGAGCCTTTAAATCTCCTGGTCCCGATGGCTTCCCCCCGATATTTTATCAACAAAATTGGGACGTTGTGGGCCCCTCTTTTATGGATTGGATCATTACAACTTTCCGAGAAAAATGCTTCCCCGCGGACATGAACCGGACTTATATTGCTCTGATACCAAAAGTTAACCCACCAGAATCAGTCTCTCAATTGCGCCTCATTGCTCTCGCCAACGTTACTGTCAAAACCATCACAAAGATCATTGCGAATCGCTTGCGGCTAGTCATTGGTAAAATAATTGATAACAGCCAGAATGCTTTTATACCTGGGAGACAAACTTCGGATAACATTACTGTAACACAAGAGGTTCTTCACACTATGTGGAGAAAAAAGGGGAGTAAAGGGATTATGGTTATAAAGGTTGATCTCAAAAAAGCCTACGACAGAGTTAGCTGGCCCTTCCTCCGGCATATTCTGACTGTTATAGGCTTTGCTGACAGTATTATTGAGCTCATCATGTACTCGCTATTCAGTACTTCTCTGGAAATCTTATGGAATGGCAGTCCTTTGCAAGGGTTCCGGCCCCTCCGTGGTTTAAAACAGGGAGACCCACTTGCACCATATCTTTTTGTTCTCGTTATGCAATTTTTGAGCTGTCTTATTAATCAATCAATTAGTGCAGGAAAATGGAAGCCTATTACTGTCTCTCATGGGGGTCCGAAAATCTCACATCTTTTCTTCGCCGACGACCTCCTCCTTTTTGCGGAGGCCTCAATTGAGCAAGCTCGAGAGATTGATCATATCTTATCCTATTTTTAGGGTTTCTCAGGCCAGAAAATCAGCGCGGTGAAATCAAAATTCACAACGTCGCCTAACACTGATCCGCAAATTGTTAGTCTCATCGCAAATGAACTTGATATGGCCCACACCATCCATCTTGAAAAATATCTTGGAGTGCCTCTTCATCATGGCCGAGTCAAAAAAAGAAGATTTTCAGGGAATTATTGACAAGGTTCGCTCGAAGCTACAACCTTGGAAAGCTGCCACACTATCTAAAGCAGGCCGCGCTCTGCTGGCTCAGACGGTGCTCACTACGACACCATACTATCACATGCAATCTGTCCGGCTACCGGTTTCTGTCACAAACGAGCTTGATAAACTAACCCGATCATTTTATGGGGACACGATGATGATAAAAGGGGCCTGCACCTTATGTCATGGAAAGATATTTACCCACCCAAACTGTATGGAGGATTAGGCATCCGGTCAGCTCAGGGAATGAACAACGCTCTCCTTGCCAAACTGGTATGGCAATTCTTAACCGAGCAAGGTAAGTTGTGGGTGCAGATTTTAAAACATAAATATCGATCACCTTTTGATGCTCCCAAACCCACGAGCTCTTTTATCTGGAGGCATATATGTACTATAGCCGACTCGCTTCGCAATGATTTTTGTGTGGATGATCAAGGAAATTCTACCTGGCTACCGACATCCACCGGTAAATTTTCTGTAAAATCGGCTTACTTTACTCTCCAGCAACTCCCACCTCTCCCCTCGAACTCACCTAACATTTGGAAGCAAATTTGGGCTATCAAAGGGCCACTACGGGACAACCTTCTTATCTGGCAGATACAATAAAACGCTTTACCAACGGCAGCACTCCTTTCCTCACGAAACATCATACAAGATGGCACTTGCTCCCTATATGGTACAACTCTGGAAACATCACTCCAGGTGTTTAGGGATTGCAATTGGACCAAACAAGTGTGGAAGACGGTCGTTCATCAGCATCATTGGCAGCTTTTCATTTCAGTCTCAGACAGGGAATCTTGGCTCAAGACATGCTTAAATGTAAACATGTATAAGTACGACAACATTGAATTTTGGAGATTCCTCTTTCATGAACTCATTCAAAGTCTATGGTATTGGCGAAAACAAGTAGTACACGGACAGAACAATCAGCGGCCTCCAAAGATGGTATTTATCTCTGAAGCAATACGTAAAGCCCGAGAAATAAAAGTAGCTTGGTTGTAAATTATTATTATTATTATTATTTTTTTTTTTCTGTGAGTATTGATTGAGCCTTTGTAAAGTACTTTTTGTACAGTTTCTTTTGTTTAATATAAGATCCGGTTTTCGACAAAAAAAAAAAAAAAGAACACGCTCTAATTGATGATCCATGGATGCTGAATATCTATGCAGTGAACAAGTATCAGATCAATAATTGATGAAAGAACACGCTCAAAAGACAGTTTTCGGCATAGAATTTGAGGACAAACAAATAAAAAGCATCAGGGTTCGGGTGGTTGCAGTGTTGGTCAAGAAGTTCAATTTTTTTGTGAAAACCTTGGAATGAGTTTCGGGTCATTATAGTAGACCATTAGCACATCATCAATAACCATAATCTTAGATAAAACATTGTAGTGCCTCTAATCCAAAAAAAAATACAAAAAAAAAAATAAAATAAATCGAAAAACCAACTAAAAAATATGAATTTTAGTTCAAGTATCAGGCGCTACGTCGCTGAAGTAACCCATGCCATACTCCTAAGAAAAGCTCGAAGGACTATAAACGAAAAGATACATGTACCTGAAACCGACATAAGTGGGTAGGTAGAGAATAGTTAGAGGTGCGAGATACATCTCTCTAAGGAACTCGGCAAATAGCCCCGTAACTTCGGGAGAAGGGGTGCCTCCTCATAAAGCCTTCATCACCTACACTACCACTCATGACGATCTCTGTCTTATGCAATGCAAATATACTCTCCATACCTGCTTTCTGCAATAATTGGACAAGACCAAGCCCTGTCACACTCCGATGGAAGCTAATGCTCGACTGCAACAATCTGGCAATCCTCTCTTCTCATATACTACGATCTATCATACTTGTTATGAACAAGCGCTTACCATTCTATTAAAACCAATTGGTGCCAGTAAAGGCGCTACTTTATTTCTTATCATTTAAGATTTTTCATTAAGAGTGTGGGCAATCTGTCCTAACACCCCCTCAAGTGTTGGCAATATGTCCAACACTTGCACAATTTCATTAGAGAGTGTGGGCAATCTGTCCCAACACTTGCACTATTTCTTTTTCTTTTTTTAAATAATGTTCCAACCAGGGTTCGATCTCATGACCTCTGGCTCCGATACCATGTTAAAGATCAAGCGCTTACCGTTGTATTAAAACCAATTGGTGCCAGTAAAGGTGGTGGTAGTAAAGGTGCTACTATATTTCCTTATACATTTCAACACACCCCCTCTTTGGTTTTAATAAATGTGTCACTTCATTTGAACTTGATCCTGAAATGCTATCAAAGCAGAGGTCATGAGATCGAACCCTGGGGTAAACAATATTTTCCCTCATTTATATTGTCAAGTGTTGGGCGGGCCTAGTTGGTCTTTGTGAGTCTAGTTGGCTCAGGCTTGTTACGTGCCTAGTTGGCATAGACTTTATATGAGCCCACACTTGAGGGGGGCGTGTTAAAGATAAGGAAAGAAAGTAGCACATTTACTTCAACCAATTGGTTTTAGTACAACGGTATGCGCTTGTTCATAACAATACTATTGTTAGGGACCCACAGTATCTCAGCTTCACTCGGCCTGATATTGTTTTCTCTATTCACTTAGTAAGTAAGTTTATGCATGCACCCACTGAGGCTCATTGAATTAGCTGGCGAGCCAAGCAACAATAGATGGTTTCCAAAAGCAACACTGAAGCCAAATATAAGTCATTGTGTAACACTGAGCTGAAGTCCAACGGATATGCAGCTTGCTCTGAGAAATGTCCGTTCCTCTTTCCTCACCGCCTACCCTTTGGTGCGATAACATCGGCGCCACATATCTTGCTCACAATCCAGCCTTCCACGCACGCACAAAGCACATCGAGATTGACTTCCATCATGTACGAGAACTTGTTCCCGCCAACAAATTGGGCACCTCTTTCATCAGCTCCAAGGATCAACTTGCCGATCTCCTCAGCAAGCCTCTCGGAAACGCTCGATTTGACTCTATTTGGGTCAATCTTCGTGTTCATTCCATTACCACATGATTGAGGAGGCGTGTTGAAGAATATATTACCTCCGAACAATTATTCGGAATATTCTAGATTTACTACATTTATTACACAAGGATATTTTGTCTTAATACTCTATTGTAATGTACTACATCATTTGTACCATTGTGCAAATAAACCAAATCAATGAAGAAATCATTCTATTAATGTGTTGATATGTTATAACAAGTCCGTTCTTCATTTTGAGCTTGAATCCCAATGTATGTTAGGCGAGAATGGAATGAATTGATTTTCCATTTCATTTCAATGTTTATGTATGATTATAATTGAATGAAATTTTATTCCAATGGATTGAAAAATATTTTCAATTTTTATTCTTTCCAAAAATGGAGGTAATGCTATGGAATAAAATGAAAATCGAAAAAACACGTTGATGATGTTGTAAGAGTTGGTGGTAGGGTAAGGTACAGTAGGTAGTGAAGTAGGGTGAGGGTAAGGTAGGGTATGTGGGTGATGGTGGAGTAGAGTAGGTGACGAGTAGGTGATCATTTTTAGCTCAAGAACATCAAATATCTAGCCTCATAGCCATATCGATCAAAGGGAACTCGGTTTCTCTGTTTTAGCTCGTATTTTGGCTTGGTTCGGCCCAAACTTTCAGCTGTACAAATGCAGTAATAGCAAATATTGTAGTTATGGTGTAGATACTAGAAGATATTGTAGTTATTGTGTAGATTTATTTCTGATTCTTTTCTGATTCATTCACACTATGTATTTGACTTAGCTACGACAATCTTAAGTGTATATAATGTAACCTCCGTATAGTAATACAATTACTCTTTTCCAAAATCTCTCATGGTATCAAAGCCACAATAAAAAAAAATTTCCCTTTTTTCTTTGCTGTTTCTCGGCTTCTTCCCCTGTTCTTCTTCTTCGCACCATGTCTGTATCTGAGAGCACCTCCGACATCACCACGCCACCTTCAGCCACTGGCTCCACTCTCCCTTCTCTTATCCCAATCAATTCTGGTGTTCAAGCACCAATTAAACTCACCGGAGATAATTACTCAATTTGGGAAATTCAGTTTCGCTCCCTGCTCGTCGGATACGATTTGCTTGGATATGTTGATGGCTCTAAACCTTAACCCTCCGCCACCATTACGACCAACGGTTCCACCACCAACAACCCTACACACTACCATTCGTACCGTCAGGATCAACTGATTCTCAATGCACTGATCGGCTCCTTGTCTCCCTTTGTTCTTGGATCCATTCACAATCCAAAATGTTCCCGTGATGTCTGGACCTCGCTAAAGGAAATTTATGCTAAACCATCTCGTGGCCATGTCAAACAAATCAGACAATCTCTTAAACGAACTCTTAAAGGTACGATGTCCATCACCGACTATATACAGACTATGCGTAACAAGGCAAATGAACTTGCTCTTCTCTATTCTCCTATGCACCCGGAGGATTTCATTGATATTGTTCTCGATAATCTCAGAGATGAATATGGTGATCTTGTTCGAACGGTCCAGGCTTGTGATTCCCTCATCACCATTGAGGAACTTCATGAGAAATTACTCAATTACGACACTTTCCGTCGTCACGCTGTGCCTTCCCTTGCTCCAGCCGTTGCCCATGCTGTGTACCGCCCCTCCGGCTCGACTCGTCCTCCTGCAAATACGGCTCAGCCTCGTCCCAATCACCCTCCTTCCAAGACATACATGGGTAAGTGTCAGATGTGCCGCATACATGGGCACAGTGCCAGGCGGTGCCCCAATTTTCAGTTTACTCCCGTCTCCGGTTCAGCAGCACCGCGTCCTTCTCAGCCATGGTGTCCAGCCGGACCACAGGCTCATCTTGCAACACAGAATTTTACTAAGCCGGCTCAGCCCACTCCGATGCAGCCCACACAGGTACAATCCTCCCCGTGGCTTCTTGACAGCGGTGCATCGCACCACGTTACAAACGACCTTGCCAACCTTGCCCTCCACTCTCCTTATCCCGGATCCGACGACCTTATGATTGGTGATGGTAGTTCTCTAGCTGTTTCTCATATTGGCTCCACTCCCCTTCCCCCCTCGCACTTAAATTTTAGTCTTCGTAACGTTTTATGCGTACCAAATATTTCTCGCAATTTACTCTCAATCTCTCAATTTTGTCGGACTAACAATGTTTCTGTTGAATTTTTTCCGGATCTTTTTCGCGTAAAGGAGATCCCTACCGGAACCTGCCTTCTGACGGGACCTGCTAAAGATGGTCTCTACACTTGGCCCACCAAACCACTGCTTGCCTTTGCTGTTTCTGCTGCCTCTCGAGATACCTGGCATTCTCGATTAGGCCATCCATCTCTTCATATTTTACATTCGATTAGCACTATTGCTCTTTTACCTTTTTCGAATAATGTTAACTCTGCATATTGTCATGCTTGTTGTTCTAATAAGAGTCATAAATTGCCTTTTGGCACGTCTACTTTACGTTCGTCTCGCCCACTTGAAATTTTGTTTTCCGACCTATGGACCTCCCCTATTTATGGCCTCGATGGTTCTAAGTATTACATAATTTTCGTCGATCACTTCACTAAATGCATATGGTTTTATCCCCTAAATCGCAAATCGGACGTCGCCACTATTTTTCCTCATTTTAAAAAGCTCGTTGAAAAATATTTTTCTTGCTCCATTAAAGTGTTATATTCGGATAACGGAACTGAATTTATTGGCCTTCGTCCCTTACTCTCTTCACACGGAATCTCTCACTTCACCTCACCACCCCACACACCTGAACATAACGGCTACTCCGAACGCCGTCACCTGCACATTGTTGAAACCGGCCTCACCCTCCTCACTCATGCGTCTATGCCTCTATCCTATTGGCCCTATGCTTTCGCTGCTGCCGTTTACCTCATCAATCGTTTACCTACCCCCACCCTCAATATGCACTCTACCTTCCAAAAAATCTTCGGGCACCACCCTAACTATGAGAGCTTCGCACCTTCGGTTGCCTCTGTTATCCGTGGCTACGTCCCTACACCACTCATAAACTTGAACCTCGCTCCCGAGCTTGCGTTTTTATTGGATACTCCCTCACCCAATCTGCCTATTTATGTCTTGACAAGATTGACAATTCCATTTACACTTCTCGCCATGTTAAGTTTGTTGAGGATGTCTTCCCCTTCCGCTCCGCCACGCCTCCTCATTATCTTAACACCTCCACTGCATCTCTAAGCAATTGGATACCTTATCCAACTCCAGCTGCCCCAACCACCTCATCCACAACCTCTCCGCCATCCCCCCACACCCGCCCCCTTCTTCCCCAACACCACAACCATCCCCTTCCTCTTCTACCCCGCCATCTCCTCCACCAGCTAATACCCACCCCATGGTCACTCGTGCCAAGAACCACATCTCCAAACCAATCCAAAAATTATCTTTCCTCACGACTCTCTCTCCCCCTCACGCCGAGCCTACCTCCCTCTCCCAAGCCTTAGCCTCCCCTCCCTGGAAACAAGCCATGCAACTTGAGCTCGATGCCCTTGTCAGGAATCATACATGGGATCTTGTACCTGCTGACCCCTCCTTTAATATTGTGGGCTGTCGATGGGTTTTCCGCACTAAATATCATGCAGATGGTACTCTAGATCGTTACAAAGCTCGGCTTGTCACTAAAGGTTTTCACGAACGTCCGGGCGTTGACTACTTTGAAACCTTCAGCCCGGTGGTCAAACCCACCACTATTCGTGTTATTCTCACGCTTGCTACTTGTCATGGCTGGCCCCTCCGTCAACTTGATGTTAATAATGCTTTTTTGTAGGGTTCCCTCTCTGAAATTGTTTACATGCAACAACCCCCATGTTTCTCTGATGCTCGTCACCCGGATTATGTTTGTCGGCTTAATAAAGCCTTATACGGCCTCAAACAAGCTCTTCGTGCTTGGTACTCTGAGCTTCGTTCCTATCTTTTATATGCCGGTTTTCAGAACGCTCAGGCTGATGCTTCTCTATTTGTTCTCCGCGATGGCTCTCATTTTTTATATATATTGGTTTATGTGGACGACATCATTGTCACTGGCTCAAACCCGACTGCGGTTCAATTATTTATTGACCATCTTGGGAAACGGTTTTCTATCAAAGATCTTGGTCCACTTAGTTATTTCCTTGGTATTGAGGTCATTCGTACCACAGATGGTATTCTTCTCTCCCAGCGTAAATATATCACCGAGCTTCTTATCAAAACACGTATGGATAAAGCAAACTCGGCTACCACCCCTTTACCTACGGGCATCTCTTCTTTCACTCCGACCTCTGGCACTCCCCTTTCCGATGCTACTATGTTTCGGAGTGTCGTTTCCAGCCTTAAATACCTATTGTTCACTCACCCCGATATCGCCTTCGCTGTCAACAAGTTAGCTCAGTTCATGCATGCCCAACCTGAGGTACATTGGTCCTTTGTCAAACGCCTCCTGCGACACCTTGTTGGGACTATTGACACCAGTTTACATATCTCTCGCCACTCCCCACTCGTGTTACATGCCTTCTCCGATGCTGATTGGGGTGGCAACAGACCCGACTACTCGTCCACCGGTGCCTATGTTGTTTATCTGGGTCGCAATGCCATATCCTGGAGTTCTAAGAAACAACGTACCATCGCCCGCTCTTCCACCAAAGCTGAGTACCGCTCCGTTGCTGATACTGTTGCTGAAATTAAATGGCTTATTTTTCTTCTCACCGATATTGGCTTTCCTCCATCCCAAACACCTGTTGTATACTGTGACAACCTCGGTGCTACTCAACTCTGCTTAAATCCGGTATTTCACTCCCACATGAAACACGTTGCTATCGACTACAATTTCATTCGTGACCAAGTCTCCCAGGGTGTCCTACGCGTCTCACACGTCCCAGCTGACGATCAAATTGCCGATGTTCTCACGAAATCCTTGCCATGTATTGACTTCACTTCTTGGCGTGACAAGTTGTGCCTCCGTTCCCGCGACCCAACTTGAGGGGGCGTAATATCAAATATTTTAGTTATGGAATAGATACTAGAAGATATTGTAGTTATTGTGTAGATTTATTTCTGATTCTTTTCTGATTCATTCACACTATGTATTTGACTTAGCTACGATAATCTTAAGTGTATATAATGTAACCTCCGTATAGTAATACAATTACTCTTTTCCAAAATCTCTCATGCAGCCATAGCATCTTAATATCATAATATGTAGCACATTAAATTCTCAACATCGCCTTCAAACTTTCAAATGTCAGCATAAAACCAACCATATCTGATTCAGACAACTTAAGAAATTGCAACCAAATTGCTGGGTGGGTCAAAAGATTAGGGTGAACAACAATTCTCTAGAAATCAAACCAACCAACCGAATTAAATTGAGTCAAAACGGAAAAACGAAAACCCGTGGTTTTTTTTGTTTTGTTGTTGTCGGTTTTTAAATAACTAAAAGTCAAACCGTTTAATATAATTTGGTTTCAATTTGAAATAATCAAAATCCGTTTCAAACCGGAGACATTCTATGAAAAATATAGATTATCAGTATACTTAATTCGATCCAACTCATCTAATTAAATTCGTATTTGTATAATGTTAATTATCCATTATTTATTTCATATCATAAACATTCAAATTGTTGGAAGTTGCACCCACTCATCTTCAATAAATTGATATCTTAGAAGAACAACACAACACACAAATCAATTCATAACTCGCAACCCTAACCCTTTATTATATTTCTGCTTCCTCGGCACCAATATTTCAGATAACCCATCATTGTTTTTTACTATGTCCAAAAATTAGTTACATTTCACATCTCTCACTCACTTAAGAAAAAGAATACATTCATATTTCTCCTTTGCTCTCACTCAAATACTACGATGTCTTAAGCACGTTGTTATTTATCTAAGTTAATTATTCAATGTCGTATGTGGTAGTTTTTTTAGATGGGTGTTAGATAAATATCAATAATGTGTCGGCGTTAAATCTTCACTGGTGAATTGAATGAGTACGATACAGTTAAATAATATGGTATATTGTTGTAAGGGTATTTGTGTAAAAACACTAATGAGATGAGGTGTCCATCTTAGATAAGATCTAGCATTGGTTTTTGTGTAAGGTGGTTAGATTCTATTTCCATATATGTAATCCTGTGATACTGTGGCAAAATATACGAGAAAATATTTTGTCTCATATCTTCTCCTTTTCCAACTTGGTATCAGAGCCAAGAATGGCCGGTACCAGCGCTTCCACCGCTGCGCCGCCATCACCAGTCACCGGTGTCACTGATGCTACCACAACAGCACCATTGTCATCAGTCACCGGAGCTCCAACTGCTCTCAGCATCGGAGATTTCACCATTGGTACTCCAGGAAGCTCACCCTTCATCACCCCAGCTCTTCATTCCTCCACAAACCGATCCACATCCACTCTTCCACCGATCCCTCCGATTCTTAACTCCACTTCACCATTTCCTCCGGTTTCCTCCATACCACCTCCAAATTCCTTCCTCGGAGGTAGCTTGAATCAAACATGCCAGTAAAGCTTGATCGCTCCAACTATTTGCTTTGGCGGTCCATTGTTCTCCCGATTATTCGGGGTCATCACTTAGAAGGGTTTGTTCTAGGCACGAAATCTACTCCAGCCAGATTCTTGCCATCGATTATAGGAACAATTGGATCTGAGACCCCAAATCCGTTGTATGACACATGGTTTTCTACAGATCAATTACTCATGGGATGGCTTGTGAGCTTTATGACAGAACAAATTCTGGTTGAATTGGTTGGATGTGAGACATCCCACGATGTTTGGTGTACTCTTGAGGTTCTATTCAACAACAGATCTGAAGCAAGGATGCTTGAATACAATGAAGCATTAACCAAGACTGAAAAAGGAGCTAAATCCATGGTGGATTACCTTGCTCTCATGAAGTCATACTCCGATGGTCTTACATCAGCAGGGTACCCCATTTCAAAGGTTGAACTCATACTTACAACACTTGGAGGATTGGGCAAAGATTATGAATCAGTGATTATCAACATCACTTCAAGAATTGGTATGCTAACATGGCAAGAAGTTCAATCTCAGCTCATCACCCATGAGAGACTTCTTGCTCGAATCAATCCAAGTCAGGACTTGAGCAGTGCCACTGCAAATCTTGCTACCAATCAATCTGGCAAAACTAGACCTTCCTACAGACCATCTGGGAATGAAGGAGGTCGTGGCAGAGGCTACAGAGGCAATAGAGGTCGAGGGAGGAACATCAAAGGAGGTTATCAAGGTGGTTACCATCAAAACAGTGGTGGAAGTAGAGGTGGACATCAAGGAAATGCTCCTAGGCCAATCTGCCAGGTTTGCAACAGAGTTGGACATGTTGCAGTAGATTGCTACTACAGATTTGATTCCAACTACACTGGAACCAACTACAATGGTGGGAGAGCACCAAGACCTAATGGACAGAGTCCTGCAGCTTACTTTGCATCTCCAGAAAGTGTAAGTGATGCCAGTTGGTATGCAGACAGTGGTTCCACCAACCACATCACAGCTGATTTGAATAGCCTGCAATTGAGTCAAGGATATGAAGGCTCTGACACTATCACAGTTGGGAATGGTGAGTCTCTTTCAATAGATCACATAGGTAGCTCCACTATCCCGGTCACACACAACACTAATTTAAACCTCACAAATATTCTTCATGTGCCACATATCACCAAGAATTTACTTAGTGTCTCTAAATTGACTTATGATAATCATATGTTCATGGAATTTCACTCTAACTATTGTGTTGTAAAGAACAAACTTACAAGGAAAGTTCTTCTCAAAGGAACACTTAAGGATGGATTATACCAGCTGCACTTCCCAAATACCTCATCTCAGAGCCTCCTTCACTCCAAAAGCCCCAACCTGCAGTCCTCTTTTAAATCTGGTTGTAATAACTCTGTCTAGCTATTGAGTCTAGCACCAGTCATAATAAGTCTGAATGTAGAGGTCCTATGTCTATAGCCAATCTGTGGCATAGAAGGTTAGGACATCCCTCCTTCAAAGTTCTCAAGACTGTTTTGAATGGATGTAATGTTGTCATTAATGAAAATGTTGACTCGTGTGATGCCTGTCAGTATGGAAAACTTCATGCTTTGTCTTACCCTACATCTGTTACTAAATCTAATACTGTTCTTGAACTTATACATACAGATCTTTGGGGCCCTGCTCCTGTAACTTCATCTAGTGGTTATAGCTATTATATCAGTTTTGTTGATGATCTAAAGAGACATGTCTGGATTTATCCTCTGATAAACAAATATGACTCTTTGGAAACCTTCATTCAGTTTAAAACATTAGTTGAAAAGCAATTCAATTATCACATAAAAATCCTCCAATCTGATTGGGGTGGTGAATTCAGATCATTTGATAACTACCTGAAAGAACATGGGATCATGTTTAGACACTCATGTCCAAGCTCATGGCCAAATGGCAAAGTAGAAAGGAAGATTAGACATATAGTAGAGGTTGGTCTTACCCTTCTAGCACAGGCATCCATGCCCTTTACCTTCTAGTGGCCCAGTTTTCAGTATGCAGCTTATATTATCAATAGACTTTCCACACCTGTCTTGAAAAACAAGTCCCTTTTTGAATGATTGTACCAAAAACAACCTGATCTTAGTCTTATTAAGGTGTTTGGAAGCAGTTACTTTCCATATCTGAGACCCTTTCAAAAACAGAAGTTCCAGTTCCATACTAAGAAGTGTGTCTTCCTAGGGATCAGTCCAGCTCATAAGGGGTTCCTGTGTCTAGATTCAACAGGCCGAGTCTATATATCAAAGGATGTCATTTTTAATGAACAGGAGTTCCCTTACCAAAGTCTGTTCACTAAGCACCTCTCATCCACTTCACAGAGTCCAACTCCTACATATTCCATTCATGTTCCCAAACCTGATGACAATGCAACTGGTACATATCCACAGAAGAATCATGATGAGAAGGATGGCCCAACATCACATGCACCTAGACTTCAAATCACCAATCACACCACTCCACTGTCTCTAGTACACTTTTATGACTCACCACAGTCAACCTACACTCCCAGATCCACTCCACACAAATCATGTACCCCTCAAGTCACCATAAACAGTCCAGCACCATCCCTATCCTCATCAAGTTACACACCAGTCACCTGACCTTGAACCAAATGTCTCACCTCCTCAACCTGCACCCTCTGATCCACCTCTTCAACCTGTTACAAATACCAACCTGCACCGCAAACTAGAAGCAAAAGTGGCATCAGTAAGCCTAAAACCTATTCCTATGTGTCTGTGAAATACTCCACATCATGTCCAACTGAACCAGTGATAATGTCAGATGCCATCAGTCAACCTCAATGGCATCAAGCTATGATGGAGGAATATGCATCACTGATCAAGAATCATACCTGGGACTTGGTGCCTGCAAAACCTAAACAGCACCTCATTGGCATCAAATGGATATGTAAACTCAAACTCAAACCAGATGGCTCCATTCTAAAGTACAAGGCAAGACTTGTAGCCACGAGATTCCTCCAAACACCAGGTGTGGATTATGAAGAAACTTTCAGTCTAGTGATTAAGGCCTCAACTATAAGAGTTGTCTTAGCAGCTGCTGTATCTTTAAATTGGCCTATCAACCAGATTGATATCAATAATGCCTTTTTGAATGACACTCTCTATGAAGATGTATTCATGCCCCAACCTGAGGGATTCAAAGATCCAAATAAACCATCTCATGTTTTCCATCTAAGAAAAGCCTTGTATGGGCTTAAACAAGCCCCTAGAGCATGGTTTGAAGAACTGAGTAGGCAACTTGTCACATGGGGGTTCACTCAAGCCAGATCTGACACCTCTTTGTTTGTGTATAAAGCTCATACTCAGCTAATGTACTTGCTAATATATGTTGATGACATTTTAATTACAGGGAACAATCCTCTATTGATTAAACAGTTCATTTCTAAGTTGCATTCCAGGTTTGCACTAAAGGATCTGGGGCCTCTAACTCATTTTCTGGGATTTTAAGCTCACATGGATGCAAGTGGTTTGTATCTAAATCAGCAATTGTATGCAACACAAATCATCAATAAACTGAAACTGGAGCATCTTAAACCTGTGCCAACTCCTATGGTTACTAGAATTAACTTAAATGCTGAAGATTCAGACCCTATGGACAATCCAACAACTTACAGAAGCATTCTTGGTGCCCTGAAATATCTCACCTACACCAGGCCAGACCTTTCATTTGCTGTAAATCAACTGAGTCAATTTATGCATAACCCTAGAGTGATCCATTGGCAGGCATTGAAGAGGATGTTGAGGTATGTCAAAGGCACATTACATTATGGCCTACACTTCCAACCAAGTACTGCTCTGCATATTACTGGATTCAGTGATGCAGACTTGGGGTGTAATACCAAGGACAAAAGGTCTGTAGCAGGATAGATAATGTGTCTATTTGGGGCAGTCCTTGGTCTCCTGGAGCTCAAATAAGCAGCATGTGGTCTCCAGGTCAAGCACAGAGTCAGAATACAGAGCTCTTGCCAATCTTGCTGTAGAAATTTAGTGGCTCAAATCTGTTATTTATGAACTGCACCTCCCTCTTTCTGCAGTTCCAACAGCCTGGTGTGATAACATTAGTGTCAATCATCTTGCCCACAATCCTATGTTTCATTCTAGAACAAAGCACATAGAGATTGATGTGCACTTTGTCCGAATCAAGTTTTGCAACACAAACTTCAAGTGAAGTATGTTCCATCTTGTGACCAGGTTGCTAATTGTATGACCAAACCTTTGAGCAGCTCTGTCTTCCACCACAATCAGAGCAAACTCAATGTGGGTGACACCACCTTTCGTTTGAGGGGGAACACCTTTCATTTCGATTAGTTAATATCTTGATTAAGGCTGGCTAGGAAGTTCGGTGGTAGGTGTCGTGATTGTTGTTTTGGTCCTTTTGGATGATGGTCGAGGGGTAGTTGGTTTTTGGATCTAAATTTAGCATCGGTATGAAATTGTTCAATATATATAATTTCTTATATCATCTCTTCGGCTTCACTCACATAGTAGTATTAGTGTGACGCTGACGCATATTATACCATATGTTATTTTTTTGATAAGTTGTGATTTCCTATTGATAATTTTATTTGTTTATGAAAACGGTAAAAGGAACGAAGTCAAACCAAACTGGACCGCAAATGGTTTTTGCCTAAAAAAAACGTTTCAATTTGGGTTGAAAATAACCGTATAAAATAGTTTGATTTTATAGACAAAAAAATCGATCAAACCGAACCATTTTCAACTCTAGTCAAAAGGACGACATCTAGCTCATTGTCTAATTGAGAAAATTTACTTGACCGTTTAAAAGAAATTGTGACGACCGTTTTTTGTTTAATCTGGTCTCTCATTTTTTTTTTTCTTCAAATGTATGATATTCTTTTTTTAGTGGAACAAATGTATGATATTTAACGGTCAAAAGCAACAGTAGTAGCCCCATATACTCATTTTGGTAAAAGCTGGGACGAGTTTGGCTTATTAGAAGAAATGCCATTGAAGCCTTGTATTTGTTTGACTAATTTTCAGCCAAGTATTCTTCTTATATAAAAAAAATGTTAAACTCTAACATTGAGAGTCATCATTCCCCTGTCTCATATGATGAGTGAAGAGTCAAGTATTCTTCTTATATCATATGAAGTACATGATCTGTTGTGTTGTTGCTGTTATTATCGGTCCGACTAATCCTATGTTTGCACGGATCGTGTCTGCAGTGTCTACTCTTACCCAGGGGCGGAACCACCCTATAGCTAGGGTGGTCTCAAGCCCCCCTCAAATGGTCTCAAGCCTCCCCACAAAATGGTCTCAAGCCTCCCTTAAATTTTTATTATTGTATTAGTTGTAGTGTTAATATTAATATGTTATGTATCTTTTTCTTGAATAAAAGATCTTATATCATTGTGGTTTAAGGACAAACCTTTTTCAGTCTCCATAATTCTAGGTTGTAAGTTCAAATCCCGCTACCAACATTTTTTATTTTTTTCCCGGATTTTTTTTAGCTTTGCAGTTTATATACCAAGACCACCCCGAAAAATTTTTCTGGTTTCGCCACTGCTCTCACCCATGAAGTACATAATGTCGACATAAGGTAATATTCAAGTACATCCGGTCCGAGCCTTGAAACTTGAAAGAATATACATGAAAATGTAAAGTTTTGAATTTTTTTTTTTGTAACCGATGAAATATTTTTCAATTCTTTACTTTTGAAGCAATATTTTTCAATACTTAACATTTCGTATTTTTTCAAGTTTCTCCCTTGAAAGGGTAATATAACACTTTAAATAAATGTGTTAAACATTATATTACGTACCATAGTAACACATGTTGAGTAAAATCAAAACAAAAAAGAATTTGTAAAATCATACTTATAAATACATTGGAGTAATTATGAAATAATCATCTTAACACAATCAAATCTCTAATTTACAAGACACGTTAAAACGCGTATCTTTCAAGAGATGTTCCGTCGTCCTTCAAAACTGTAGCTACGGGAAATAACTGAAAAAATCTCTCAAGAAACAACGGAGAGACACTCAAAAATATACTATTGATGCTTATGTTTTGAATGAATTCATGTTTGCAGTATGATGCCTTTTTATAGCCAAAACATGTCGTTTCCGAGATGTTGCATGTACGCTAGACATTACTTTTCGCATTTAAAGATATGCCTCTTGAATTGATCCATGTTTTGTTGTGACAACCAAGGACGGAGGTAGACTATGGGCTAAGGGGGCTAAGCCCACCCAGCCCGTTTTATTTTTTCTATGTAGTATGTATGTCCAGTCCACCAACTCATCGGTCCACTAGATAATTAGACTTACAGCCCACCTAACCTAAGCCACTAAAAGTATATATTACAACAAAAAAAAAATGATTCCATTGGCATCACACTTTTATTTTCGACACCACGATTATTTCAAACAATCAAAAAATTACTTCAAGCACAATGATTATTTTTAATGAAAATAACATGCGTGGTACATGACGTTTAAAAAACAACGTTAGTAATAACACAGACGTTATAGTTTTAGAAATGTCAATGTCACTTGTTAGTAATGTCAGATCCAATGAATTGACATTGGAGTTAACGTTAGTAATTTGGGAAGTAAAAAAAGAATACATCATAAAGTATAAATAAATTTTAGTATTTTTCCAGAAATTTATGCCGTATAAATAACATTGAAAAGAAAAAATCTCAGCCCATCCAACGAAAAATTCCTGACTCCTTCCATGGCGACAACATTTATCCGAATGACATTTCAAATGCAAACGATCACTTAAATATGTAAATTATGAAGAAAAAAAGTCTAATACGTGAAACAAGACGTTTGATACGTATTCAATGAACTAGTCTCACGGAACACGTTAGCCTCTTTGACAAGAATTTAAAAGAGAAACTAAATAAAAAGGACATCGTAATGGAAGTATGAAGAAGATTAAAACTAAAACATGCTCGGAGCCATAAATTATAAGAAACAACATTACATATACCGGGGATCAAACAATGTTAATAATGAAGTCAAACTATAGAAAATCTCTAAATTTCCATACAAAGGAAACAAATGTTGTTGTACGTACTACAATATATAAAACTGTAATATCCCAAAAATTCAAGAAGGATAAAGGTGTAAAAAGAGAATTTAACTATCTATATTTCTATTTTGTATTTAATCTAAAGGAAAATAATTAAAAGGTATTAATGATTTAATTAAAGGATTTTGACTAATGAATAATTAATGGGTATAAAAAGGGTATTATTACCTAATTTATTCATTAGTCATTCACGCTCAAATTTTTGACTAATGAATAATTAATGGGTATAAAAGGGGTATTATTACCTAATTTATTCATCCGTCGGTCTTTCCTTTTTTTCCCTCTTTTTCTGCACAAACTACTAACAGTACACATTTGATAAAGAAAAAAAGTACACGTGTTGATGTATTTTATAGCTAAACTTTGTCCATCTTTCATCGTACACTACACAGTAGAACTTCAAATCCTTAGGTCTTTCCTTTTTTTTCCTCTCTTTTCTGCACAAACTGCCACAAAGGTAAAAATAAAAAAAAATATAAAAAAAAGAGGACACGTGTTGATGTATTTTATAGCTAAACTTGACACATCTTTCATCGTACACTATACAATAGAACTTCAAATCCGTCGGTCTTTTCTTTTTTGTTTCTGCACAAACTACTAACGGTACACGCTTGATATTAAAAAAAAGACACAAAGGTATTAATAAAAAAAGGTACACGTGTCAGTCAAAGAGGGTGCCACATGACACAATGTGGCATACCTCCTTAGCTTTTTATAGATATACTAGTGTTATGGACGCCGTGCAAGGCACGGCTGTCCATCGAAGTAATGCATACAATGTGATGAGAGAACAAACGTATTGTTATCTTGTTCTTGGTACGGTACATGAATGATAAACAGTAGCAGTGATTTTATCAATGACAGTGTCCGAACAATAGTAGAAAACATAGGACCAATTAGATAACCAGCCAATTTATTTAGATACCACCATGGACTTAACCCAAGCATATCTTACAACATACAAAGCAAAATATGTGCTTGTCTAAAGCACAGGTGCCCAAAAGAGAATATCCAACATACTACATACTGGGCAGCCAAAAAAAGGTGGGAGTAAGTATGTCAAGCAAGAACAGGTCTGCATTTTATCATGCCATTAGTCTTGTTGGATGTTGAAACTAATGGTTCTAATATATAGACTGTTCTTTGCAAGAAAGCATACTGCAAAAAGTTATATTCTAATAACTACACCCTTGGTGAAATATGGCTGGATCATTAGTACTTCCCTACGCCTTAGTTTTCTCCTTCCTTGCCTTTCACTTTCTTGCCTGGACTTTGCACAATTTCATTTCTAGTGGAGCAGGAGGTTTCAATAGCACTCGATTGAGAAATATCAGAAGGTGGATCAGAAGGAGTTTTGGCAGAACATTCAGCTGTGAACATTAGCCCTCTCTTGGGAGAAATATAGGATGCATGAGTTGTTTCCAGGTTGGTAGTTGTGTTTGCAATTTCTTCAATAGCTAGCTTTGTTGTAGGACTGAAGAACTGTTGTTATTGGTTCAGAACTACAGCTGGAGTAACTGTTTGTGGCATAACATCAGTAGGTGTTGTTGCCTGAAGAGTTTTGGAGTCTCTGAAGGCTGCAATTTTTTTTCAGTGTAGATCTTCACAATAGGGTAGCTTATTTTAGTGTTCCGCCGGTATAGTTTGTCAAGTCCTTTCACAAAGAAAATGACAGGCTTCCTGTCGATTTTTGCACCAATAGCATCTGTCAAATGAGTGTTCTGCGTAGAGTAAAAAGTGTTAACAATGGCAGATACTGATTCAGTAGTAATATAGTACTGAACTAAATAAATGCAGTCGGATCACTTTGAATGACAATAAGGAATCACACAATAGTAGCATTTGCAGATTTGTTGCAGGTTTTAATTTGCACTTCTATGTATTATTATGTTTTGCAGTATTATAAGAATAAGTGAATATGTTTAATAAATAAATATACAAATTTAAGTATGGTTTTAATTTGAAGATGATGATTTGTACCTTATCAGTTGCTTCCTTAATCTGAAACCCTGTGAATCCTATCAAATTGTCAGCCTCTGGTGAAAACAACATAGCAGTAATTGTCCTCGTTTCATCATTCAGAAACACTCCAATATGGCAGCTGCATTTTGTTAATAAAACATGTTAGTTTTTGAGATTTATCTAATAGACCAGAATACATACAAAGGATATACCGAGGTTGAAGTTGTGTCTCCTTGCCGCATGCTGTGCATGATGTTTCAAAGCCTACCGGTGTAGTGAAGGACTTACCACAATGCTGACAGGCAAGGACGGAGCCATGATTTAAATTTAGGGTGGGCTAATGGATTATATCGGTTCGTCGGGTGGGTTGGATTTAGAAAATTTGACGGATCGAACTGGATCAGATAGAATTTTTAGTGTGATATTTTTTTGTCCGGGTGGGCTTAGACCCCTAAACATACTATATACCTCCGTCCTTCCTGACAGGCACTATACCAAAGTTTTTCTTGAGCAGGAAGCATATGCATAGTAGCAGCTACCCAGGCTGCCTTTGTCTGAGTCATAGTTTACAAAGTATTCATATATATAACTGTGTGGTTCAATTAGTAAGAAAATTTCTTTTTTTGGAAACGTTTACGTACCACATGAATGTTAGATACAAAGTCTTCCAAAAGGACCAGCAAGGCGTCATCTAGTGGAGGAAGCAGCATGTAGGTGTTTAGGTAAGCTTTTTCATCCAAAAGTTTCTGCAATGCCTCAACATTTTCAGCATACCTGTTTAAAGGGAAAGAATGGATCCATTGATTTCAGAAGGAGACGGTTTGAAGCAGGGGAATACGAAAGTGTTCTTCACAATGTGGATGTCCAAAAGCAGAGACATAACGAAGAACAAGACACATACCAATCAAGCAACGAGTCATCTTCTTCCAAAGGAGGTTCACACAGGAAGAACGAATTTTTCCTGGTGCTTACAGATAGACCTAAATATAAGGAACGAGACAATTGTAAAACACACTGTGAAAACCTGTTGCAAAATGAAGTATGTGAGAACATAACCTTTCAACATTTTTACATACCTTGGTGCGTGGTGAATTTTACATTAATACCAACAATGATGGTTGGTTCAGGTAACTTTGCTGAAACATTGAACACATCATTGTCCAATGTGTCATCCCATAGGCTCAAAAGCATCATTCGTTTTCTGTTTAACAGTATAAGAGAATTACCTGGTTATAATCTGAAGCACTTATTAAAAAAAGGGAACCACTAATGGCATTATGGGATACATGAGAAATCTAAGAATACAACACTTACTCCTTATTGACGATAATATAATCTAGGACTGAGTTGTACGATGGATGACGCACCGAGGATGAAGCAATAACCAATGCCTTAATTGCTGCAGAAAAGCAGTTCGTGGCAAAAATTAGTAGCAATAGTAGAAATATTATTTTTCTTCCCACAGGCTTGCTTTCTAACAACCCTATTTCGACAGTGGATCAATTACGTAAGTGGGAAGAGTAAAGGTATAAATCAACCTTTTTTTATTTAACAGCAGAAAGTGGTAAAACATTGTATTGTGCATACCAATACATGTGTCAGGGTCGGCATGCTTGTACATGTCCTCAAAGTTGACAAAGTTAAACGCATAAGGAATATTTGGAGGAATAGGCTCATGCACGGCGTCAACAGGAGTCCTACCATACAAAGTCCACGTGTACCCATACTCACCAACCTGGTACTGTGGTTTAGCCACTTTAACAGTGGCATTGGATATGTAATATCTTTTATACGGATGCAAAAGCCTATTAAACTTTGCAACTGCCTGGTCATAGGTCATCACAGATATGAGTGTGCCCTGTGATCATGAAAAAGAAAAATATGAGCAATTTATAATGGCAGATACGTATTTTACATGTCATAAATTCATAAACAAAGTACGATGAACAAACGTGACAAACCTTTGTATCACAGAACAGGTAGTTCCTATAGATTGAACCATATTTAGACACCTTTAGCTTGGACTTGAATAAACACCCAACAAGTTTAATTTTTGTTAAGCTGGACCATAAAGGTGATCTTATCAAGGATGCATCTATAGTTTTAGATTTGGTCCCTTTAGGGACAACAGGCTGGATTTGCCTGAAATCTCCATCAAACACAACTACTTTACCACCAAAGACGACTGAATTGCTTAGAAGGTCCTTGAGCAAATCATCAAGGGCTTCTATCGCATTTATGTTCGACATCGGAGCTTCATCCCATATAATTAACTTAGCCTCTCTAATCATTTGCGCTAAAGAAGTTTGTTTACTTATCCTACACGTTGATCCTGGTTCAAGGTCCACAGGGATTCTAAATCTAGAATGAGCAGTTCTACCTCCTGGAAATAGTGAGGCTGCAATGCCACATGTAGCTGTTGCCAGAGCAATATGCCCCTTTAAACGAACATCAGCTAGAAATGCTCTATAAGAAAGTTTTACCCATGCCGCTAAGACAATCGACAAAAAAAAACATCTTGGTTTGTTTTTGTATATGACATCAGTTATACACCTAAAAGCTGTCTGTTGTTCCGCATTTAAAAGTTTCTTTGAGTTAATATCAGCCTCATAAACTATGATATTTTGTTCACATCTTAGCTCTTTTGTTTGATCTTCAAACTGGTCTTGGTTAACACCATACGGTATCAAGCCGTACGAGTTAATGTCTTTTCCCATTGACTGCAAGAATGAATTGATTTGTTGTAAGACAATCTGTTTAATTTTTTCTTTTGTTAAATGAGTTTGTTTGGCTGTGTCCTCTGATAAAGGTGCTTGGAATTGCTCCCAAAGTTTTATAGGGTGTTTGGGAGAACAATACACTAACAAGGTAGCAAATAAATGGCGAAGTTCGTAAGGCATATGGTACATGGATGCTTCTCGTGGACAATTCTCTTGGCTATTATTTTCTTCTAGAAAACCATGGGCTAAAGAAGCATCATGGTAGGTCTTAAATACCTCACCTTGAAACCTTTTTAGGTCATCAAATGACTTTGGCCCTTTTACTTTGGACAAGAGTAACTTTAGGTAATACCGCTCACCCTCTATTGGATTTACAGTCACTATCTGGCCTATCGGGTTGCCTCTGGTCCGCACTTTCCATCTTTTCCTTTCAGGCTCCCAGACGAAGAAGTCAGGTAATTCACTATAAATGCATTTTTTTCTCTATTGCATGGGAATTCGTAGTATTCATGTAAAAAAATTCCGTTAGATTGTTTTTTTATTCATTGGATTGTCTATCACATATTACAGTGTATTGTTATGGTTAAAGTTTATAGGCTGGTAGTTTTCAAGGTGCACCTGCAATTGGACAACCGTTGGTTTCATTTCACCTAAAGAGAATTTAAAAATCCTCCACACAGCCTCTGGTGGGGAAATCCACCGACCAGACTGATACTGTTCAATTTCATTTATTTTGTTATGGACACTCTGTTGTGAGATGTTAAACATTATTCTGTCACTTCCTTTGCATATATATTTGTATATGTACTTGACTGCCTTAACAGTTGAGCAAATCTCCACATTTATATGGCAGTCAAACTTTACAAGTAGATACGGGTTGTAAGGGACCACCCATCTGTTGTCTAGCCAAGCGCCTCTAGCTTTCACTCATGCACCATTATTTCGTCTTCTATAACTTGGATATGCATCTGAGTTAATCGTAGTTTGATCACTAAAATCCTTGGGGTATGAATTCCTACACACACCCGATTTTTTCATGCAAACATTTGTTGGGTTCAACACACACTAACTTGTATAAGTGTGGATAAAGTTCTTTGTCAGGCAGTTCGGCTGAAACAATCTTATCAAATTCTTCGGGCCTATAAATATTGTAACGAGGCTTTAAGATGAGTAGGAAGTGTGCATGTGGTAAACCCTTTTTCTGAAATTCAATGACATATGTGTAAGCCGCTATTTTACCGAATATGTTTTTCTTAAAAAGTTATGTCTTTAATTCTTCAAGATTAGCTCTAAATATCCTCGATAACAAATCGGGACGGTTTTGGGCTTCTTCACCTTATTTTAAAAGCACTTTGATTTCAGGCCAGTTAGAATTACACGTCATCGTTAGAAACACGTCTGGTTTACCAAACTTGTGAACCAATGACATTGCATCTAAGTATTTTTTCCTCATAATCCTAGGTCCACCGGTACATGCTGCAGGCAACACGGTACAATGACCAATTTTAGTAGCGTCTGTTTCCCTAATAGACACAGCATCAACGATACCTTGCAGGAATTCCTGCCTTATATATTTCTGCTGTACTCAAAAATAGTCCAATCGTTGGGTCTCAAGTTTGACAAACATGTCAACAGCATATTGTTGGAAGAGCCTGCCAAACCGTAGCAGGTAAGATTCATCGTTTTCTCTGATCTGAAACTTATAACAGTAGTACTCTCTTATCAAGACATGGTTATGATGACCCACAATAGAATTCAATGCTTCATTCACTTGGTCAAGCAGTTCCTGGGCATTGGCAGCATTATATGGGTCAAGAAGTTTGGCGTTTTCAGAATTTCTCTTCCTTTTACGTGTATTATTCTTTAATCCAGTCTTATTTATTCCTTGGTACCAACCTAACTGACCATAAGGAAATATAAGAGGATATTGCAAAGGATCGTAACAGCCGAATTAATATTGTATTGGATGTGAATGGCTACTGTGAGTGTAAACCTTTATGCTTCGTTGTTGATTTTCCTGGCCATCAACTAATATTCCAGCAACCTCTGGCACATTTGGCTTATTATAAATTCTTTGATCAATCTTAGGATTGCAGAATAATACAATGTCCAGTTCATCAAGGTTAGGGGTTTTCCGTAAATCTCTGAAAAACCTAGCATAAGGATTTTCACTAAGCACTGTCAATATCTGTGTAAGTGTCATTTCATAAAGCCGAGGACACCTAGCTAATCTGTTCAACAGTTCATAGTCACTATCATGGAAGTAAAACTGAAGGTTGTTACAATTCTCACTTGTGCCTATTAGATCGTCCATGAAATGATAAACTTGACCCTGCACGCGGAAAGTGTAGATTCCTTTGTTACGGCATGCTAACCGTTTATCATACTTTGCTCTTAAAGAAGTAAAGTCCAAATGATTATTATATGTTCTGATTGATGCCCTAAAGTTGATAGCCTCTTGTGTTTGCTCACAAAGCAATCCGACAAGAACTGATGGCAGCTTCGTACTAACAAGAGCAACGTCACCCGCTGAACAACAGAAATTCTCAGTTTCATGTATAACCTTCCTAGCTAAACAGTGGCCACAAACAGGCACACTTCTAAGCACGTCAGACTGTTCGACAATAGTGTCAAGCAAATCCCTGCCTACTATTGACTTTTTAGTTTTTTTTCGTGTTGCAACTTTGCTTTCCACTTTTCAAGAAGCTCTAGTCTGGAATTATCGACGAAAGAAGAATGTTCAGGAGCAGGTGACAAATTAAGTAAACGATTCAAAGGGTTGATACTTTCCCCTGAAGGAACACATACAACAGGCATACATGGCCTAGGCATATGTGTAGCTGAAAGTGGGGCTACAAGTGTTTCGGGGCTTCTGATAGGCAACAATGACAAACCACTTTCCCCGGTAGAAACACACGGCGTAAAACCTGGTAGTCTAAGGTGCGTTTTCTTGTTTTTTTTGTGTATCTCTGGTGCGCAAGATTTTTTTTGTCCCTCCGTCTGTCAATTGCTAAACGTCTATATGTCAGACTAAATCATGCTTACCCAACAGATAATAGATTAAATTATGGTAATAATACCTACATCCGTAAGCCGTAGGCATAGATTGTGATCCAGTCCGCCTTTACCCGGGTAACCAGTCGGACCATCAGTCTGTTCACATCATCGGCTAAGCAATGACATCACCACCAGGAAATATTTTTTTTTAAATGGAGTAAATCTTTGATTCGAATCCATGAGAAGACCTGAGGCGACCTGAAAGCCCTCCTAGGTCGCCGTTATTGGACGAGAACAGCCCACGTCTTCTTTCAACAACTGGAATAACAATCAGACTACATATACAGTTGTATCTAACACTAAATCCATCGAATATCCCGAAGATGGAGCAGAGAACCAGCGGGCAATGAAGAGCAGCCCAAAGAACGGTTCTCCCACCGACCTGTTTTAGGTTTTCTGTCATATTTTCCACCGTATTTTTTTTGTTTTCTTTTGGTAAATATCCAATATGGAACAGAGCTGGAAAAAAACAAAATGCCAAAAAAATAATTAAATTAAAAAAATAATAAAATACCTAACTTTCCTATGTGGCAACAAAGCACCAACGTGGCAGCCCTTCCATACACCCGCAAGAGTCATTTTGGAGAAGAAATTACCAACGTGGCTGCACCCCAGTCGATCCTCCTTGGCCTTTAATAGTGTATGACGATGCTAAATTACGCACCACCGGTAAATCAGGGCCACGTGTAATCTAAGGGTGAGCTGTAAAGGGGTCGAATGGTTGAACTTTTTAGGAAAGGTAGTGTTTTTAGGTGGTTTATGGCTGAGTCCAAGAATGTATCTTGGATTGCCTACGTATCCTGTCTTATGTCCAGGAATCAAGCCTTACGTAGTTCCTGGAATGATGTATTTATAGGTGCATGTCCTTACTCTGCCCTAAATTTAGGGCGGTTTAGTCTATTGACACAAATACCGTTAAATGGGCCTTGCCCTCCTGCCCAAGCAACCTACTGGATGGTGGGCCTGGGAGTCTGGACGGGAAGGCTCCGTCTCGACTCGATACATGCCGACATGGGTGATCGAGGCTTGACACTAGAAGAATCTGTCGGTGACTGCGGGTGCGCATCGTATCGATCCGATACTGCTGTACTTAATATAGACTTTTCCATGTGACAGCTGGACCAATCACATTATACCACGTGGAGGGATGAAATCCCGTATCGTCAGTGTATGTGGGATAAGAAAAGATAAGTAATATATTAAATTATTATATTACATTTATTATACATGTACTTCCAGAAAAGGAAAAAAGGAACTAAACTATCCTTGCTACTGCCGTGGACAACAGGAGAGAAGAAGAAATAGAGAACTACTTATGTTCTTTGTTTTTAATGATGAAAAAAATAGTAATAATGATAATATGCAACAATTATTTTCCCGAATATTATATGATGTGATAATATTCACCTTGTCTAGACATTACTTGTGTACGTGTTATGGTTCGGAATGTATGTCTTTGTGAGACATTATATGTTATTTTGCAATGTCTAACTACGACTTCTGGTAGCTTTGGCTCAGCACCACAACAGAGACCCTCTGCGGGGAGAAGGTGGGAGCACCGGAAGGTATTGTTTAGGCCTTGTGGGACATTGCCTTAGTAGTCAATGATTCTTTTACAACGTGCTAAGTAGTGTAACTCGTTGTCTAGGACTAGAAATCCTTAGAAAGCCTTATATGTGAATGAATCATGTGGTTAGAACATAAATCATAAATACATATGTAGAGTCTAAAAGCTAAAATGTTTCTTATAATGAGATTTCTAATATTGTTTCTTCTTTTAAACCTTTTAAAAGTCCTGGTCCTGATGGCTTCCAAGCTATTTTTTATCAAAAATTCTGGAAGATTGTGGGCCAAAAAGTTTTTCAGGATATGCTTATGTGGTTTAATGGTAGTCCCATTCCTACTGATATTAATAGCACCTTTCTTGCCTTGATTCCTAAAGTTGAATGTCCTTCTAGGATTCAACAGTTTAGAACTATCTCTTTATGCAATATGGTTTATAAGATCTTTACCAAAGCCATTGCTCAGAGAATAAAACCTTTTCTTGTGGATTTGATCTGTCCCCTCCAAAGTGGCTTTGTCCCTAACAGGTTTGCTAGGGATAACATCCTTATTACTCAGGAAATCCTCCATAAAATTAGGAATTCCAGTAATAAAAAGGGCCACTTTGTCATGAAAATTGATATGGAAAAAGCTTATGACAAGGTCAATTGGAATCTTCTTTCTTATATGCTTCATTATTTTAAATTCCATGATAACTGGATAGAGATCATTATGAACTGTGTTTCTTCACCTACTTTTTCTGTTTAATGGAATCATGAAGCTTTACCTAATTTTACTTCTGGTAAGGGTTTGAGACAGGGTGACCCTCTATCCCCTTATCTTTTTGCTCTGTACTTTGAATATTTATCCATTTTACTAACTAATGGTGCTAATAGCAATAAGTGGAAAGCTTTTCCTACTTCTAAGAATGGTCCTAGAATCTCCAATTTAATGTTTGCTGATAACATTCTGATTTTTGTCAAAGACAATAAGTTGGGTGCCAAAAACATTATGAAGGTTTTAAATCATTTTTGTGACTCTACTAATCACACTTTTAATCTTGATAAATCTAAAGTTTTCTTTAGTGATAAAATGGATAGAGACATGGCTAATTTTCTGATCAACACTACTGGCATGAAGAGAGCTACCAACCTTGGGATGTATCTTGGTACTCCTATGATTTCTGATAGAATTACTAGCAGAACTTATGATTTCCTTATTCTCAAAGTGCAAAACAGACTCTCAGGTTGGAAAGAAAGGCTTTTGAATAAAGCTGGTAAACTTACTCTTATTAATTCTGTTAATACTGCTTTATCTGCTTATGTGATGCAAACTGCTTCGCTACCTCAAAAAATCTGCGACTCTCTTGATAGATTAAATAGAAATTTTCTATGGTGTAATCAGCAAGGGAAAAAAGGGATTCATCTTATGAATTGGGATTCCATCGCTAGACCTAAATGTTTTGGGGGTCTTGGTATTAGGAAAGCTAGAGACAATAATACAATGTGGGGACTAAACTTGTTACTGATCATGGCTCCCTCTAAAAGAACACTCTCACTAATATCTACTTGAATGATTCTGATATTTTTGACTATGATTCCAGGCCTAAGGACTCCTCTTCTTGGAAGGGTATCCTTAAAGCCTTTAAATGTATAAAAGATCAATTTGGTTGATGTTGGAGATGGTAGGAAGATATCCTTTTGGTTTGATATTTGGCTTAGTAAAACTTCCTTAGACTCTAGACTGAATGGTGAGATATGCTTGAGTGACATAAATTTGAAAGTTAGTGATATCATTGATGAGAATAGGTGTTGGGATCTTTCTCAAATCATCACTAATCTGCCTTTAGACTATTATATGGACATCTTGGGTAAGTCCATTACCAGATATTCTAATGACACTGACTACAGAGTTTGGATCCATCACTCGTCAGGTAAGTACAATTCCAAGAGTGGTTACATGTCTCTTTTTCAGGTTGATAGACATGTAACCTCTCTTGACCCTTTCTGGAAAAAGCTGTGGAGTACCAAAGTGCCTTATAAAATTAAGTATTTCTGTTACCTTTTATGTCACAGCAAAATTCTGACTAATGTTGAAAGGAAATCCAGAAATATGACTAACTGTAATATGTGTGGCAGGTGTTCTCTTCATAAGAAAGATCTTGATCACACTTTTATATTCTACTCTTATGTTTCTAACATTTGGGGAAGTATTTTGAGTCTGAAAAACTTTAAAAATGACTCTGTCAGCTTCATTGACTGGATTAGAGCCAATATCCAAAACAACTCCATCATTAGGAGTGGACATTATTCAGGACCTGCTGCTACACTTTTCATGTTTACCCTGTGGTAGATTTGGAAGGACATGAATGCTTTTATTTTTTAGAATAACAGATCCTTACTGTCTAAGTCCATTAACTCTATCCTTTTTTGCTCTCAAGAATATGTTCAAAATGTTTGTTCTAATACTTGTCTTTCTACACTGAAGGAACCACATTGGGTTGCCTGGGAACCTCCTTCTGAGGGATGGATTAAAGTTAATACTTATGCTAGCTGCATTGAGTTCGATGAAGAAGGAAGAGAAATGGTTTCTATTGGAGGGATTTTGTCATGGAAGATGGATTAGAGGCTTTATAGGATCCATGGGAATAAATTCTATCTTCCAGGGAGAACTGATGGCAATTAAGGAAACTTTGGATAGCTAAAATTATGGTATTGAACAAATCATTGTTGAATCTGACTCTTGGGAGCAGTTATGGCTGTTTCTAGTCGGTCAAGAAATGAAGATGCTTGAGCTCTTGTGGATGATATCGTTGCTCTTATGGAGTCTGGTGGGAGAGCTAAAGTGTGTTACTCACCAAGAGAAGTAAATAGAGTTGTTGATCAGATGGCACGTTTGGGACAACAAAGTGATGTGGGAGTCACAAGAGTCAATGATCCTCCTGCAAGTATCCAAGACATTTTGAATGATGATTTTATAGGCCTAGCCCTCCCCAGATTTTAATTTAGGTCTTTGACCTCTTATGTATGAAAAAAAAAGCTAAAACGTCAATATCACTGGTAAGACATGTTTCTAAATCGAAGCATGAGATTCTTACAGCCCCTTTGAAGCTATGTGTCAAGGGCCAACGTGTAACTCCCACATAGAGACCTAAGTTCATGCCCCCTTGAGAGGTGGTTAATATGTCTCGGTGCATTCTCACCATGCACAGTGTCCTTTGATATTGGTGTAACAAACTTACGTGTGTGAGGATGTGCTATGTGATCTAGTAGAGGGAGAGTGTGATCTCAATTACAACCTTTGTGGTAGAGTTTGTAGAATTGAATTGTTATGTGTGATATATATTATATATATAGTATGTAATCGTTTCTTTTACCCTTTACTAAGTACGTAAGTACTTACCCCTTCTTTCTTTATTTTCCCCACCCCGAGAAGGTGGTTGTCAGGATGACGATGAGTACGGATGCGATGACGGTATTGACGGAGCTTAGGTTTAAGCTCAAGATGATGGACAATTATTTTAATTATGCTTTTTATTATTCTGTTTTGAGAGATAGACGATAGCACTTTTTTCTATTTCATTTGGGATGTATTAAGTTAAACAATATTTATTTCGATGTTTGGTCTTTCAGTTTTCATAGAGGTAGATTTTGAGACTTGGTGATATTTTTGATTGTCGTTTGACTTTCTTTTCCGAGTAATCTTTTAAATTCCGCATTTACTCTAATTAATTGTTACGAGGCAAGAAAAAGGATATCGTAATGGAAATTTGAAGAAGATTAAAACTAAAACATGTTCGGAGCCATAAATTATAGGAAACAACATTGCATATACGGGTGATGAAACAATATTAATAATGAAGTGAAAGTACAGAAAATCTCTAAAAATCTCCCTACAATGGAAACAAATAATAAAACATCTTCCACATCCAGCCGGCCTACAACTCCTTATCATGCTCCTCCCCGATATCATCAAATTTCTGCATGTCTTCTTGAGAAAAATGGACAAAGAAAAAGGTGAGAGTTAATTACGTCAATTTGAATCAAGATATACAAATAATATTTTAGAGAAGAAGAAAAATTCAATAATAAGAAAATTCTAAGTGCAATGCAAAGCAAGAAATATATCTGTCAATTTCATTATCTTTTGTCTATAATTTTTACGAGTTAATTATTAAAGGACATTAACATTACCATTTTTAACAGGCTTGAAAACCAACTTAATTACCGGCTCAGCTGCATTAATGCTTTCTGGCTTATTGTATGTTGTTAACTTACCTTCCTGCATTCAAATCAACCAGCTAGCTGTTACATTTAATTATAACAGAAGATCGAGAAGACATACACAAGGGCCGGAGAATACGCCGTTTTTAAAAGAGAATGAAATAAAATTAATTAAATTAAGTGTTTCGATTGATCAATCAGACCTTGAATTCCATGAGCCAAGCTAAGATCTGATCAGGTTCTATGTTGGTTTTAACATAAGTCTTATCATCATCGGTCATTATGCAGAGAAGAGGCACCAGATCGTCTCTAAGTAAATCAAACAGCTGCATGCCATATTTTCACATAGTTAATTATTTTTCCAAAGAATATTATATAATTAAAGATCGATCGATAAATATATAAAACTAATTGATTAAAAGGTGCTAATTAAATAACCTCGACATCACCGCGGTTAGCATCGACATCAACGATTGAGAATATTAACCCCTTTCCTTTATACTCGTTAGCAACTTCATGGAATTTGGCTTTTAAGTTATCAAGCTGCAGCTGCTGTTGCTCTTCATGAGTTGAGTTTATGAACATTATAACCTATATATATATATATATGAATTTTAATAAAGCCTTGCATAATCAGATCGATACCGCCAGATCGAGAAGGAAAAATTAAGAAATTACGCGCACCATTAATTCTAAATGCTACATACAAATGTTTAAAATGAAATATTCTATATGATCGATGATAAAGTATATATATTAATCGTATTAAGTAGATTAATTATATAGTTAGGTACATCACTTTAGAAACATCGAGCTTGAACAGCTACTATGTCGATTGTGTCAACATATACAAATGAAATGGAGTGATAACTACAAAGAAAATTGCAGGGCAGGGCATATTACTTAATTTGTCTCTTAAATCTGAATTACATTTTTTACTTAAACTTGACCGGGCATAATCTTAATGAAGAGATGTGTAATCAATTAATTTTCCCATAAATATATGTCCTCAATAGTACAATATATAGTTCTGTAAAAGTACAAATGTTTCCAATATATTCATCTGAAATAAAGATGAAACATCATCAGTACTCATGTATTCTACTCCTAATTAATTAATTATTTCTACTACGTACGTACTTCATATATATATATATATAATAAGTCACGTACGTACCTTGGTGTCTGCACTGTTGAAAAACTTGAGCATGTACGGTTTGTTTCGTAAATCATGGTCGTGTAAAGAGACAGTAGCTACACTTGATTGTTCAATGATTTTCTCCAGAATATCCACATCAAAGTCCTACATTAATTAATTACATATATCCAGTTAATAAAGGGATATATATATATATATATATATATATATATATATATATAAAGATCTTTTTTCTCTTTTTGAAGTGAAAAATTTCATCATACCTGAAAATCAAGAAAAATTCATCAAAAGGCTTGAAAACCCTAACAGAAGGACCGGTCAATGATGAGTCCCCGAAAGGTATGATTTTGGGATCAGACGTATGACGTAGCTCGTACTCATACTTTGAATGCAA
>CM044897.1:19698956-19735968 GCA_024500145.1 Gentiana dahurica var. dahurica | reverse complement strand
AAAGATCTTTTTTTCTCTTTTTGAAGTGAAAAAATTTCATCATACCTGAAAATCAAGAAAAAATTCATCAAAAGGCTTGAAAACCCTAACAGAAGGACCGGTCAATGATGAGTCCCCGAAAGGTATGATTTTGGGATCAGACGTATGACGTAGCTCGTACTCATACTTTGAATGCAATCTTTTGGCTACAGTCGTGAAGTTCTCGTACTTTTCACCACAAAATTCAGGAAAAATCCCTACCTGCACAAAAAGTATACTATATGAGCAAGAACAACATCGGACTGTTTTTTTCTTTTTCTTTTTTTTTCTCCTAGGAGTACTTACAACAACAATCTTCTTGTCACCAACAAGAGCATTAACTTCTGTTGGAGAAAATAGTGGAATTGAATTAAAGTGAATAAAAATGATTTTATAATCATTTTATTCGGACGACTTTGCAAGCTTAATTTGATTATATTCTTGTATAGAATATATACTATGTTTTGATAATTCGAAAACTACGTAAGTCGTAGATGAATTCAGGATTTAGAATCATTCAATTCGGAGTACGAGTGAATGAGAAATTAACGCTTGAAGTCGGGTGTTTGAAAGAACTTTTGTTGGAAGTGGAAGTTGAAGAGTATTCAACTAAACTATGTACCACATTGGAAAAAGAGAGAAATGTTTTCCAGTATATATGTGGGAAGAATGTTATATGTGGTATAAGCTCCTAGAAGAAGGAGAGATAGCGGGTTGGTTTTAGCAGTCAGACGTTCTGCTAAAATGGCCACACGCGCGCGCGCCGCCGCCGCCCGCCCGTTGAGCCGTGGACCTTGACCTTGACCGTTGACCTTGGTCTTGGTCTTGGTCTTTGGGGAATGGGCCTTCTGGGCCTGAGGGCCCTAGGCCCAGGCCTGTGTTAAACTTTTTATACAAAAGTTAATTGGGCTTGGTCCAGTTCATATACATTCTGATTGAGATGAAGATTGAGTTCAGCTCGGTTCGGTTATCCAACATAGTTCGGTTCAACAATAATTAATGGTTAATTCATTGTCAGAACTGATGAAACGGCTGTAATTAAGATGAGTTATGGTAATTCATTGCAGAAACTGATGAAACGGCTGTAATTAATTCATTCCAGCCCAGCCCTCTCCTATATATAGCCTCCATATGGATTGAAGCTACACATACACATTCGAAATACAACACCAGAAAGCTTCATACATTCATATAGTTCTGACGTAGTTGCATACGAGTTTGAAGAAGAGATTCTGAGCACTAGAAGAGTTCGTTGAAGGTTCGTGTAAGAAGTACCTCTATACGAATCAGGAATCCGAGTTATCCTGGGAGACAATTGGTTTTAACCGGGGTACACACCGGACCAAATTTGTCTTAAGGACAGAGTGTCCTACTCGTCTCGGAGTTATTGTATCCACTTTTATTTTAGAATATTTCATTTTCATTTGTAATTCGTTTTATTTTCAATAAAATTGTTGTTTAATTCGTGTTAATTATTTTAATTGCGTACGGGTTCCTACAGCTTAAGACAAATTTCAGAACCGATGTTCTGATTTTAACCCGTGCGTAATCGAAATTTTTTATACGAATTTCTACTCAATTTTTCTGAGTTTAGACGAATTAAATAAACTTGTTTTAATCGGAATTCGATTCTGATCAGCTCGGTTCTGATCAGTTCAGCTCGCTTACTGATTAATTCGGCTTATTTCTGAATTTTCAGCTCGTTTACTGAACATGTCAGCTCTTATTCTGAACGGTTCAGTCTACTTCTGAAACTTCAGCTCGTTTTATAATTAGTTAAAACTTCCTTTTTGGTATCGATTTCTGGTAAAATCGGTCCAAAAATCGGTCCACTTCCTTTTTGGTATCGATTTCGTAAAATCGGTCCACTTCCTTTTTGGTATCGATTTCTGGTAAAATCGGTCCACTTCCTTTTTGGTATCGATTTCGCAAAATCGGTCCACCTCCTTTTGGTGTTTTCTCGTAAAAACTACCACGTTAAAACAAGATTGAAATACAAACATTGTTGGAGAATCGAGTTGAAACAAACTCGAGCTTGTTCTGACGAGTCAAAACAATCTTCACATTGTTTTCTTTGGGTGAAAAACCTACGTGTTGTATTATCAGTTATCCTTTTCCGATAAAAGTTTATTTTCTGTCTTGAACAGAAATGGCATCTGATGATCAAATCACTCCTACTCCGGCTGGTGCGCCAAACGGAGGACAGTCTTCCCACACTTCGGGAAGTATGACACGGATAACCATCGTGGATGGTGCTAACCACGAGAGGCCAGAGAAGTTCAACGGATCGAACTTCAAACGTTGGCAACAGAAGATGTTGTTTTACTTAACAACACTTGGATTAGCGAGAATGCTAATTGAAGATCCACCGGTGGTGCCACCGAGACTGCTGAAAAGACAGCTTTTCTTGTAGTCGAAAACTGGAAGAATAGTGATTTTTATGTAAAAATTACATTCTTAATGGTTTGGATAATATGTTGTATGGTGTATACAGTACGTATGACTCAGCTCAATCGTTGTGGAAAGCTTTAGAGAAAAAGTACACAACAGAGGATGCTGGTGCCAAGAAGTTTCTTGTCAGTAGGTTTTTAAAGTTTGAAATGAACGATACTAAACCTATTGTGAAACAGTGGAGGAGTTGCAAATTCGATATCTGAGATGATAATGGAAGATCCGAAAATCAACGAGAATTTTCAAGTGGCCTGTGTCATTGAGAAGCTTCCCGACTCTTGGAAGGAGTACAAGAGCTATCTGATGCATAAGAGGAAGCAGGTAACGATGGATGATCTGATTGTTCGCCTCCGTATTGAAGAGGACAATAGAGCATCCGAAAAGAGACGTTCTGAGTCAGTTGGACAAGCGAAGGCTAACGTCGCTGAGGTCAGAAATCAGAAAAGGAAGAAGCCTGAGAAATCGGTTAAGAAGACAGGGGAATCTTCAAGGAAGCCGACAGGGGAAAAGCCAGCGCCATTCAAGTTTAATGGCAAGTGTCACAACTGTGGGAAACAAGGGCACCGTGCTGCGGACTGCCGATCAAAGAAGCCTTACAACCATAAGGCTCATATGGCTGAAACCGAGGATGATGACAATCTCTGCGCAATGGTGACAGAGTGCAACACTGTGGGTAATCCGAGACAATGGTTTGTGGACACTGGGGCCACTAAACATGTCTGCGCTGATCGTGATGTCTTCTCAACCTACAAGGCTGGAAATGGTGAGAAGCTGTGGATGGGCAACTCTGCTCAGTCAACCATTCAGGGAACTGGAAATGTGATTCTGAAGATGACTTCAGGAAAGAAGCTGACCCTCACAAATGTTCTCCATGTTCCTGACATACGCAGAAATCTGATATCTGGTGGTATGCTGAATAAGAATGGTTTTAAACTTTCATTTGGTAATGACAAGGTCATTTTGACCAAAAATGATATGTATGTGGGTAAAGGTTATTTTACCGAGGGTTTATTTAAACTCAATGTAATGGCTATTATGCCAAAGAATGTTGTGCCCAGTGAGGCTAATAAAAATGCATCTACTTCTGCGTACTTGATTGAGTCTTGTACTTTATGGCATAATCGTTTAGGACACGTTAATAATAAATCAATTCAAAGAATGATGAATTTGGATTTATTACCTAAACTTAAAGTTAATGAAACCGCAAAATGCCAAGTCTGTGTTGAAGCTAAAATGACTAAAGCGCCGTTTCCATCCGTGGAAAGAAACACAGAACCCTTAGAATTAATTCACACCGATTTGTGTGACTTAAAGTTTGTGCAATCGAGAGGCGGTAAAAAGTATTTTGTAACTTTTATCGATGATTGTACAAGGTACTGTTATGTATATTTGCTAAGTAGCAAAGATGAGGCTATCGAGGCATTCAAAAATTATAAGAATGAAGTTGAGAATCAACTTAGCGGACGAATCAAGAAGGTTCGTAGTGATAGAGGTGGAGAGTATGAATCGCCATTTGAAAGAATATGTCTAGATTCGGGCATTATTCATCAAACTACCGCTCCATATGCACCTCAATCTAACGGAATTGCTGAACGCAAAAACCGTACTCTGAAAGAGATGATGAATGCTATGTTGATTAGTTCTGGGTTACCTCGGAACTTGTGGGGGGAGGCCCTTCTCTCCGCCAATAAAATTCTCAACAGGATTCCGTCTAAAAAGATGGATAAAACTCCATATGAGATGTGGAAAGGCCACAAACCAAGTTATAAATACTTGAAAGTGTGGGGGTGTTTAGCAAAGGTGGAAGTGCCTAAGCCTAAACAGATTAAGATTGGGCCAAAACGATAGATTGCATATTTATTGGGTATGATCATAACAGGAGTGCATATAGATTTCTTGTGCACAAATCTGACAATCCTGATGTGCATGTAAACACAGTCATGGAGTCAAGAAATGCGGTGTTTTTTGAGGATGTTTTTCCACATAAAGAAAGACACAATGAAGACTCAAATAAGAGAGTACACGAAAATGTGGGGGATAGTACTCGAAAAAACGAGGAAGTGGAACCTCAAGGAGTAAGAGGGCTAGGACTTCAACGTCTTTTGGGCCAGATTTTCTAACCTACATGGTAGAAAATACTCCAAGGACATATGCCGAGGCTATGTCTAATCCGGAAGCACCTTTCTCGAAAGAAGCTATTAATAGTGAAATAGATTCTATTATGCAAAATCACACTTGGGAATTGGTTGACATTCCACCGGGAAGTAAAGCACTCGGGTGTAAGTGGATTTTCAAAAAGAAGCTTAAGGCTGATGGATCTATTGATAAGTATAAGGCCAGGTTGGTAGCCAAGGGTTATCGACAAAAGGAAGGTCTTGACTTCTTTGATACTTATTCACCAGTAACGAGAATCACTTCTATAAGGGTTCTTATTGCTCTTGCTGCAGTCTATAACTTGGAGATCCATCAAATGGATGTTAAAACTGCATTTCTAAATGGTGAATTAGAGGAAGAGATATACATGGAACAACCCGAGGGGTTTGTGGTTCCAGGGCAAGAGCACAAGGTGTGTAGACTCGTTAAGTCTTTGTATGGACTGAAACAGGCACCCAAACAATGGCATCTAAAGTTTGATCAAACTATGCTATCTAATGGGTTTAAAATTAACGAGTGTGACAAATGCGTCTACATCAAACAAACACCTAATGCTTATGTGTTAGTGTGTTTATATGTTGATGATATGCTGATTATGGGAAGTACTCATGATATCATCATGAATACCAAAAAGTTGCTGACACGCAATTTTGATATGAAGGATATGGGACAAGCAGATGTAATTTTGGGGATTAAAATCTCCAGAATATCTGAGGGACTAGTATTATCACAGTCTCACTACATTGAATCCGTTCTAAGGAGATTCAATGTTTTTGATGAAAGTCCTATGAAAACACCCATTGACTTAAGTCTTCACTTGGTCAAAAATAAGGGTGCGCCTGTGTCTCAGTTGAAATATTCACAGATTATAGGGTGTCTAATGTACATAACCAACTGTGCTAGACCTGATGTTGCGTGTGCTGTGAACAAACTAAGCAGGTTTACAAGTAATCCCAGTGAGGATCATTGGAAAGCGCTGATGAGAGTACTCAGGTACTTGAAATATACAATGAACCTGGGATTACGTTACACAAGATATCCAGCAGTATTAGAAGGATACTGTGATGCAAACTGGATTGATTCTAAAGAGTCAAAATCCACAACGGGATATATCTTTATGATTGGTGGTGCTGCGGTGTCTGAAGTCCACAAAGCAGACATGCATATCTCGTTCCACAATGGAAGCTGAGTTTATTGCACTGGACAAAGCTGGGGAAGAAGCGAGTGGCTTCGAAATTTCCTAGAGGACATTCCTTGTTGGACAAAACCGATTGCTCCTATTAGCATACACAGTGATAGTCAATCGGCTATACACCGAGCACAAAATAGTATGTATAATGGTAAGTCTAGACATATACGTCGACGACATAATACCGTTAAACACTTGATCTCTAGTGGTGTGATTTCCATCGATTATGTAAAATCGAAGGAGAATCTTGCGGATCCGCTTACTAAAGGTTTACCTAGAGATCGGATGTCAATTTTGACACTCGGAATGGGACTTAAGCCTATTGAAAGTTAAGTTTTGTAATGGTAACCCTACCATGTTGACTGGAGATCCCAAGATCTTGGTTCAAGGGGACAACTAAGTTATGAAGCTGTCGATGAACACTTTCCCATTCTGTGAATAAAGTGTTGTCTGCCAGGAGTGTGAAGGTTAAGTGAAAACTTTTAATGATTCCTATAACTTGATTAAATTCGAGTGGGGTATGGCAGAATACTCTTGATAGGAAGTCACCTATGTAAGTGCGAAGTGGGGCCGCTTCTATGAGAATTCAGAGGCTAGAATTCTCTAAAGCACTTTCTGAAACCAGGTGTGATTCAGGGCCAAAATGAATCTAGTCATGAGAACCAAGTACAGTGCTAAGGGAAATATTGTGTGAGTGCTATTGTCTGGTTCTACACTAAAGGCTGAACAGTTCAAGACTTAAGTTCACTGATTAGCCGAGTAGATCCGATAGTACTTCACTAGGGCAGGTTCAAAGCCAGAAGCTACCTCTCCTGATGCAATGTTTTTCTGTCAGAATCTCTTCAGGGTCTGCATTTGCATTAATTTCCATTCATGTGGGGGATTGTTGGAGAAAATAGTGGAATTGAATTAAAGTGAATAAAAATGATTTTATAATCATTTTATTCAGACGACTTTGCAAGCTTAATTTGATTATATTCTTGTATAGAATATATACTATGTTTTGATAATTCTGAAAACTACGTAAGTCGTAGATGAATTCAGGATTTAGAATCATTCAATTCGGAGTACGAGTGAATGAGAAATTAACGCTTGAAGTCGGGTGTTTGAAAGAACTTTTGTTGGAAGTGGAAGTTGAAGAGTATTCAACTAAACTATGTACCACATTGGAAAAAGAGAGAAATGTTTTCCAGTATATATGTGGGAAGAATGTTATATGTGGTATAAGCTCCTAGAAGAAGGAGAGATAGCGGGTTGGTTTTAGCGATCAGACGTTACGCTAAAATGGCCACACGCGCGCGCGCCGCCGCCGCCCGCCCGAGCCCGAGACCGTTGACCGTGACCGAGACCGAGACCGTTGACCGTTGACCTTGGTCTTGGGCTTTGGGCTTTGGGCCTTGGGCCTGAGGGCCCTAGGCCCAGGCCTGTGTTAAACTTTTTATACAAAAGTTAATTGGGCTTGGTCCAGTTCATATACATTCGATTGAGTGAAGATTGAGTTCAGCTCGGTTCGGTTATCCAACATAGTTCGGTTCAGCAATAATTAATGGTTAATTCATTGCTGTAACTGATGAAACGGCTGTAATTAAGATGAGTTACTGATGAAACGGCTGTAATTAAGATGAGTTATGGTAATTCATTGCTGTAACTGATGAAACGGCTGTAATTAATTCATTCCAGCCCAGCCCTCTCCTATATATAGCCTCCATATGGATTGAAGCTACACATACACATTCGAAATACAACACCAGAAAGCTTCATACATTCATATAGTTCTGACGTAGTTGCATACGAGTTTGAAGAAGAGATTCTGAGCACTAGAAGAGTTCGTTGAAGGTTCGTGTAAGAAGTACCTCTATACGAATCAGTAATCCGAGTTATCCTGGGAGACAATTGGTTTTAACCGGGGTACACACCGGACCAAATTTGTCTTAAGGACAGAGTGTCCTACTCGTCTCGGAGTTATTGTATCCACTTTTATTTTAGAATATTTCATTTTCATTTGTAATTCGTTTTATTTTCAATAAAATTGTTGTTTAATTCGTGTTAATTATTTTAATTGCGTACGGGTTCCTACAACTTCATCAGCAGATTTGAGTTCCGAGGTAGCAGGACGTTTTTCTTTCCTTACGAAATAAAGAATACCGTTTGCGTCAAGAGGTCCTTTGTAATTTTGAATAATATCTCCTCCGTTCCTCATGATCTTGATCATGGGATGAGTAACGACTTTAAATTCATAAGCAAGAAACATATTCCTCAATTTACTTGCATCAACTTTGGCAAAAACGACCCGAGGATCTTCTTTGCTTAGAATTTGGGCAGCTTTCTCAAACTGTGGACGGATCGATCGATATTAATTAGGCACCACATATTCAACAAACATTATCTCAAATCGAAAATTGCAGAAAAGAACTTAAAAACATCAAAATTTAACACCTCTGGAGCAAACTTGTTGCAAAGGCCACACCTGGAAATTAATGGAATAATTAGTACAGTTGTGATGAGACGGTTCGGACGGACAAAACACATGGCAACATCTCGCCATAAAACGTGGTGATATAAATGACCGTTGATATAGATAGAATAACAAGTAAAAAAAATAAAAAATCGGGAAATTTACCACGAGACATAAAAGTTGACAACCGTGATGAACTTGTTCTTGCCAACATAATCAGTGAAATTGGTATCATCCAAAGATACGACAAACTCCTCCAATTTCGCACTCTCGCTTTTGCTGCCGGAGGAATTAGCAGGAGCAATTGCAATTGAAACAACCAAGAAAGCAGCACAGAATAGAGATAACTTAAACAAGTTGAACTCCATTGTTCTCGATCGAGCAAAATTATTTGAATTTAGGATGAAAATGAAGCTACTGTACGTGAGTTTCCATTTCATTATTTATGGGTTTTATATATATGGATTTATTAGAAGGAGCGTAGAATGGAAAGGGGTGGTAAGCATATGGGAAATTGATTAGGTGAGAGTTGGTATTTCAGTTGCATAAAGGTGACATGTGTTTTTAAAGGGAATAAAGTACTCCAAGACCTAGAAACATACAAATAGCGTTAACTTCACTCTAAGTGTACTACAAATCTTTTGTTATACAATTTAATATAAATATAAATATTGATATGATAATGTGTATATGTAAATTGATATGATAATGTGTGTGTATATATATATATATATTAAGACCCGAATTTTTATTAACGATTTTCTTGTCGTTTTATAATTAGTAAGTGGTTTTTTCTTATGTAAATCATCGAAGAATGCGGTTTTGACCAGAATTATGAGTGAAATTCTTACCTTTTTCACTCTCATGTGGGGAGTAACCCATGTGGCTCATTCTGAATCAGACAATTTCATTACAGAATGAAACTGTGTGCTCCAGAATGAGCCACGTATGATACTCCGCATATGGGAGTCTCTAAGTAAGAACTTCCCAAATTATGGGGAAATTCTTACCTAGAGACTCTCATATGAGGAGTGACCCATATGGCTCATTCTGGACCTCACAGTTTCATTAAAGAATGAAACTGTGTGGTCCAGAATGAGCCACATACTCCGCATATGGGAGATATTAAATGATCCGATAAATATGGATAATTATTTAAAGATAGAGTTTAATTAATTAGGATTTGATTGGAATTATATTTTAATCAATTTGTTTCTTTAAGGGCAAGTCCAATGGTATAGCTAGGTATCAAAATTTGTTTAATTGATACCTATCAACACTATTCATATAAGTATCAAATTTTGATTGTAATATCTATAAACCACATCTCCAACCATAAATATTAAAATTTAGAAGTATCATTTTTTTAGTTTGATTAAATTAAATGAATGTTTTTAACATTATCAATACAATAAAATATTATTATCGTATTTATTAATGATTAATTTGAAAAAATTATATACATGTTCTATATATTTTGATCTAATACTAATTTAAAAAATATATAAATTTCAACTAGATTGTATCTAAAAAGAGGTTAAAACCATAGTAACACTGATTTATGTTTTCTTTTTAAAGAGTGTTCCATATAGTTTGATGTTAATTTATGTTTGTATCTTGAGGAAGAAATAACCCAAAATGTAATAGAATAACCAATTTCTTTGAAGTCGACAATTTCTGGCACAAACAGTGTTATGATAAAGCATTTTTTGAGAGAAATTAAAGCTCACTTGCGTGCGTGGGGTGTATGCAGGGGCGCCTCTGGGGGAGGGCTCCGCAAAATTTTAACTCAGTAGTATATATTGCATTTTTAAAAATAAATAAGGTATTGTTCTAATTTGGTTACTCCTCTAATACCACACCTAATTTGAATACCTAACATTTTTTCTATTGGAGATATTATATCTTCTTATAGGGGTTTAGATTTTATTTTGACCTCTACCATTGGACTTGCCTAATGAAACTAAAAGAAACAAAAATACGAATTGAAGTACAGGAGCAGGGGTGCAGTTTGGAAACAAGAAAGATAGAAATAAGAAATTATGTAATCAATGTTATGAAATAATATCATTGATGGATTATCTATTATTCTGATTGAATTAAGTAGATTTGTGATTAATTCAGATTATTATGTTCACATTGTAATATCTACTATAAATACCCTCTTATATCATTGGAATAACACAGAAGCAATTTTCTTTTCTTCTATGCTTGTATTTCCTCTTGTTCTTCCTCCATTAACTTCTTAGTTTTATAACATGTTATCAGCACGAGTCTCTAACCACGTCTCAAATCATCAAAATTGTTTTGATCAAGTTTGGCAACCTTCGAGAAAAAAAAACCCCACAAGAATCACCATTAATAGATTTCCAGAAGGACTCAAGTCGATCAGTTGATATATTTTATATCTACACATCTCGATACAGGTAAACATTAAGGTAAAAATTTGATTTATTTGAATTATTTATCGCGATCAATTCTATTATTTTAGATATATGTAATATTGATGCTAGTGGTATTGACATCATCAAATCATGAGATTTCATGGCCATAATCGATGAAAAATTAAATCACTTTTTATTATGATGATATGCTCCTGAAGCAGCAATATCGATCAAAGTAATTTATAATGTATATGAAATTGATTATGATTTCGTATCATGAATGAAAAATAATAATCCACTGGATGTGGAATTATGAAAATAAATAATGAGTCCCGACCAAATTATAAGAGTTCATACTTTATAAAGAACGTGACTCAATTTATAAATATTTGGTTATGGTCGTGGAGGAGGACATTATTGATACGTCCTAACAAAATTGTTTTATATGATTAAATCAATAATCATGACAAGAAACAAAGTAATCTTTTAGAAGATTACGCCACGTGTCAGAGTTAGTAGCGATTTACAGAAATTGTTTATACGATGCAATTAAACTTAAGCATCGTTTATTAATAAATAAATTGTTTCTTGTCTTGGCCTTGTTTTGATACGGCTAAAGTATTTTGTGATATATATAGTAGCTTTGGAATTTTATTTTATCGATTGTGTATAATTGATACGTGTGACTAGTTTTCTTCAAAAAGAAAAAAAGGAAAATAATTGTATCATCATGTATTTTTGGTAAGTAAATCTTGTTATTTGACCACAATAATAATATATGATTCAGTACATGTATTTTTGGTAAGTAAATCTTGTTATTTGACCACAATAATAATATATGATCCTCAATCGCTGGATTAATCACGTGTATATTACTTTTGCAATCATATTCATATTAATTAAAGTCATTTTAAATAGTTAAAATTAAATAGATTATATTTCACATGATTGTCTACGTAGTTGTGTTAATCACGTACGTTGTGCGCATATATGATCTTTATTTGATACGACGTGAGAATGTTTTATACGTTGCTTTATAATTTAGCAATATATATTTCTCACTAAAAAGTTGATATGATATGAAAAATAAGAACATGATATTGTCATATCATTTAGCTAATTTGATTTATATTACCCATAACCTTATAATAATTGCATGATCATTAAGGCAATTAATGCATTCATTGAATTTTTGGAAAAAGTGTTTCCATTGATTTTAATAAATAAAATCATATTTGGTTATTCAATGAAAAGATTTTATTTTGCATGATTATTGTAAGAGTAGTGATAATCATTAATGTGATTATTTATACTTATATTATTACAAAATATTCAACCTGCGTTTTTAAAAATGAATACCATGTATATGGTCTTTGATTGTAAGGTGCATTTGCTCTATGTTATTATCATATTCAAAATTTATTGTCTAGTTGTGATAAGAATGAATATGACAACATATTATAATGCTTTATTGGTGAGTGAAATTATTCATAATGATTGATTCACGAATTGTAATACTGGATAATTGTCCCTCGGATCCACTAGCATTTACAATATAAATTTGATTTGCTTGAACTGATACATAATGTAATTTTGTATTTAAAATAATTAATCATTGTAATTCATTTATATTATGTGACAATTGTTATATTTTAAAAAATTAATTGCTCATTTCGTTCTAAGGAAGAAATGGAGTAGGAACATAAGAGCAATTAAATTGCCTCATCGATAGTGCGACACGCACATTATATTGAGAAACAAGTTCTCAAAAGAATTAATGAGAGATGCAAATGGTAATGCAATATGCAAGTGCTATATTGAAATAAAATTATTAAAAATAAAGCACTATGCTCTCTCAAGTCTCGATTTTTTTGAGTAATATGGGTGTTATATCGAGATTGAAATATTTGCTTTATATACTATTTCCCGATGAAATGTGTATAAACAATGTGTTTGAAAATAATGAGATATGTCCATTCCACAAAGAGAATGTGACTGATACTACATGCATCATTTAAAACAATGATATATGTATCATATTACATAGGATGCATCACAATCATTCTGTGAAATGAATGCGACAAAATTAAGTATTTAAGATGCATATAGTGATTCAGAATATTGTGGTTATAAACATTCTTTTTGTGAGAATCCCACTAGAATTGGGATGGTAATTCAAGAAAATGAGTATAACTCGATACATTGTATCCATAATTGTGAGAACGGATATAATATCTCTATATGAGACAAAATTTCTCCACAAATCGAAAAATATAAAAGAAGTTTGTTGATACCCGCATAAGAGGATCTCACATTAAAATGTTGACTCCGTCACGGGTTATTTCAAATTTTCGACACATCGATTATGAAAAAATGTTGTCCGAGAATGAGGGGAGGAAAACCCAATATGAATTATATCTCATGACAAAACTTCGACATAAATGAAATATGAGTTCACATATCATTCATTGATATCAAACCCATGAAGGGTAGATTTTATGCACATTTTGCTTACATCAAATATTTTTTGAGAAAAATGGAGAAATGAACCAAAAGTTCAATGTCTCGTTCGAGTGATTTCTCTACATATGATGTATAATTTGAACGATTCTTGAAGAATCTGAAATCACATAGTGGTATATAAAGCGCAAGAGAGATAATGTTTTCAAAAATCTCATGGAATGAGATATTTAATGAAACCACTATGTTTTAAATGTGTAAATCGTTTGAAGCGAATGAAAGAGCATCAATGTACGTATAGCTTGGTGCAACATGTTTGATGAAGATCGTTTCTCGGCATTAGGGGGAGATAAAGAAAACCCCATGTTAGAACAAAAGAATGCCGATAAACTTTAACAACATAAACGATCTTCCACGCATCAGCTTAACTGATTTGCGAAAATAATTTACTTGGAGTATTTAACAAGTAATCCGCCAGATGCTGTTATTAAAATTAAATGAGTGACTATTTATAAAGGCACCAACAATATGATTGATGATATTTCTCTATGCCAGAAGCGTAGAATACCGATCGGCGTAAAAGATAAAAATCCGTGGAAAATGAATTCACATTCAGTCACTCATGAAATCTCTTAAAGAGATCCGTCTTCAAGACAAAAAAACCCCAAAATAAAATTGCACGTGCGACAGATGATTAAATACTGGGGTTGCGGAACAACCAATCCATACATTGATAAGGAATTGGTTTATGCTAATTAGCAATGAAATTTACGGGAGAAATTTATAATAAAATATAATAGTCGTCGACGACATATTCGCCTCTTTAATTGCTATGATAATATCTGGATCCAGTATCTAAGTCATCAGTAGAGTGTCGAAAACACTCAGACTAGGTAAAAATGAAATAAGCAATTGAGGTTGAGTTTGAATTGGAAATATTTGTTTGTTAATGATCAAATATATTCTCCCATTATAGATAATATAATATTCCGCTAACTAATATATCTGGTAGTAACTTTATGTCATGACGGTATATTTATGGGTCGTTGGACATTAATATTGATATGAAAATCCTTGATGGATTTCAAAAATGAATTAATATGACAATCGCAACATGCATATGGCTAAGGTCGTTAACATTCATGTTGAATGTAGTATGACCAGTTGAGTAGATTCCTATTGAGAAAGGAATATATAAGTAATGCATGGTTAATGTCATAAATTTTAAGGAATTACGATGCATGATAGTGGAAATATATACATGCAAATTTCGATTATATTACTTCCCCCATTATTTAGCTGATTACAGTGTTGATTGTGTTGCATGTGTTGCACGAGTGAGTAGTGGAAATGACACTTATTAGCCCCTACATTCGACTATCCAATAAACTCCAAAAGAGAGTGATATGAAAAAGTACGCTCTAGTGACAATCTAATAGATTTGTTCACTAAGATTATTTCTACATCGGTTTGGATAATAAGTGTTTATAATAATGGAATGCGTACATTTGAAAGATTGTTGTCGTCAGGAAGAGCGACAACTTCAAAACTTTTGTGTGGATTTGGTCTTAAAACCAATGATTGTACCCTTTTTCCCTTTAACCAAGTTTTTTCCAAAGAGTTTTCTTAGTTAAAGGTTTTTAATGAGGCAGTCATATCAACACATAGAAACGCATATGACATGAACTATTTACCTTGTCTAGTTTTTTTTTCCCACTGGGTTTTTCTAGCAAAGTTAATAGTACATGACATTTACGTTATTGATCAGCTAAAACTGGGTGTCCAATCTTACCAGCAGTGTACCGGGTCAATTGTAGTGTAGTCTGGTGAATCAAGTGTCGAATCCTCAGGGAAAAGAAAATGTAATTTTAAAATGTGGTTAAACACCAATTAGCTATTATTATCTTGATCTAAGTCGCAATTCTTTTTAATTAGAGCTATTCAAATGATAAATAATTAGATATTTATATAGATATAGATACCAATATAATAGATAGTTAATAAGAACTAACCAAGACAATGTTATTGAATTATGATCTCTTTTAGTTTTAATGGATGTGACCAATCTTCTTGTTGAAGTGTAATTGATTATGTGAAACGGTATACTCCTCAGCTAACAAATTCCCCTCATACAAGTGCACGAATTCATTCTATGCCTCCTCCTTGGTAAAACCGCAATTAAACCTAATGATTTGACATGATAATCTCTCGAGTATAAATATTCTATCCCCGGATAAGAAAGAGGGTTCCGTTTGTCAGACGGCCAATTTTACCTTCCGGTCTTTCTACCCTTTTCTCATACCCTAACGTCTCTGGTCAGTTCATGATTAGGTTATGGTTCTGTCCATACTGGTTAATTACATCAATACAGACTATCAATTAGTTCAAGTAGAAAGAGATTCATCAAATTCAATTTTTAATCATATTTTAACTTAGTCATCATCCATTTCCCTAAAAGAGAAACATTTTTCAATTACATGTCTTGGCTAGTTGTATAATTAGCCTACATACATTATTACTAGTAGAAAAAATTGTAAAAAAAACAAACAAACATAATAACAGCAGAATATTACCAATTATAATTGTTGAAGGGAGGCTTCGTCCTCTGAATGTCACAACAGTGATAAATTCAACAATCTTCAATAATTATTCTTACTATTACAACATTATTACTACTACTTTTTAGACATAATGCCTACTGAAATAATATTTACAGAGAGTAGATAAGATATGGATATATATATATATATATATATATATTGGTATATTTTTTCATACCTCATAAATGAGGTATTTATAGGCAGAAATCTCTGGTCCGGCGTGCGCCGAAACTGATCCGGCGTGCGCCGGATTAACCGATTTCGAATATCATGTGTCAGACGCACATGGGGTAACATGGGGTAATTATCACATAATCCGGCGTGAACCGGTTTCTTCCGGTCTGCGCCGGGTTTGTCTGCCACTTGATGATTTTTATATGATTTGATTCCGATTCTTCTACTTTGTATCACATAATACCTGTATAACAACAACAAAAAACGACAAAAACACAGGTAAATCTGACAACAAAAGTTATAATTTGTATTATGTTATTTATTTGTATTTATTAGATTTTTATATGTTATTTTACTTTCATTTAATATTTTTAGATAAAATTAATCAATAATATGTATAAAATGTGATAACATTTTGTTATAAATTTAACATATATCAGTTATGCAACTACGATCAATTCTACCATTTATTCATTGAGATATTGTCTAGATGAGAATGAAAATCATTTAACTGCACTATATGAAGACAATGCATCTTGCATATCTCAATTGAAGCGAGGTTATATTAATGGGGATTAACAAAACATATTTGTGGTCGAAACCGGATATTTTATTAATCAACAAACTGTACAAACAACTTTAAAGAAAATACATGAGGTAAATCTGAATCTCAAGACCAGGCTAATCTAAGCTCACGAGCTCGCCGAATAGCATCAGAGATGAGGACCATCATTGGGGGACGTTGGGTGTCAGAGCAGTGGTATTCTTTGTTTCGCCAGTACCAGATGCTTGCCACAGTTTCACGGAAAATGAACCTCCAGAAAGCCAGGTTGTCAATGTTTGTACATATTTACCATTAGGCAGGACTCAAGCCAAGTTTGTGTGGATTGGGTGGAAATGAAACCCGCCCAATGTTGACAGTGAATGAGATTCCTCCACATATTATAGGTCCACGGACAATCACGTAAAGCATGGAGGATCGTTTCAGAATAAGTTCCACAAACGCAACAAGTATCGTCATCGCTAATGCCCCTCACAGCTAAGAGGTGGGTCGTTGGGAGGGCCTCTCGGTAGATCTGCCATAAAAGGATGTTTTCTCTTAGCGGCCCTTTAATCGCCCAAATGATACGCCAAATGTTCGTTCTTGAGTCTACCTGAGTGTGGTGAATGAAGTGGTATGCTGAGCTAACCGAAAATTTTCCCGAAGTTATTCTTTACTCATGATTTGCAAAAGAATGAGGAGATTGATGTGCAACAGATCCGGTCAACTGATAATTATTTATCAAGACATTGTCGACTGCAACATTTGAAAGACTAGTGAAGAGCATTGGGATGCAGTAATTGAAATATCTAAATTGACGCTTGGTTCAGGGGGAGTTGTTAAGAGTGATTTTATACGTTTTATAATGCTATATTTTATGATAATTTCCCTCATGTTTGTATAATTTGCATAAGAAACGAGTGTATAATCGAATTGTTGAGTAAATGATATTTTAAATGAGTTATTCGCAAAATAGGTTAATTTTGGTGTTTTAATTGTGATTTTAGGATTATTTGGATGATATTACATTTTGCGGTGTTTTAATGTGTTAAAGATACGTGTTGATGCTCAATTGGTGATTAAATGAAGATAAGAGTCGAAATATATGATGATAAAAGAGGTAATGATGAATTTGGATAGAAGAGAAAGGATAAAGATGGAGAAATCAAAAATTTGACCCAGCTGAACTGGCGTCCAGGTTCCGTCCAGAGTGGACGGGCGTTTGATTGAGTGAACGGGCGTCCGGAGGTGCGATTTCAATACAGAGAGTTCAAAAGCTGAGCGAACGAGCGTCCAGGAAGACCGGACGCCCGTCCGTCCACCGCCTCAGCACAGCCGACTTTGACATCTATAAATACAGCTGCGTTTTTCCACATTAAGAAGGCAATTACACAAGACTTCAAACCCTAATCCAAGGGGCGGCTCAGGCTGCGTTTTTACATACTTTTCCTTCAGTTTTATGCACTTAAATCCTAGATTAAATTAGTTAGTTTTATGTTCTTTTCTTCAACAATTCCAAGCTTTCAAGAGGATGCTTAGAGGCTAAAAGCCCTTGAACGAGCATTGTGAAGCCTATCCGTCAACTATTCAGATTCGAATCTTGATTAATTTGTGAGTTTTTAATACAAGTTGTTTCTTTATCATGTTTGAATGTTTATTGCAATTATATCGAAAGATGTGCATGCTTGATTGTTTTACTTTGATGAAAGTCATGTAAACCCTAGATCCCCATGATAAAAGAATAGTTATTTGATCTATATAACGAGAGTTAATAGGTTAGATTTCTAGATTAGAAACGTTAAAGTTCACATCTTTGGTTAGAAAAAGTGTTAATCTTAGATCGAAAGATAGAGATTAATAGATGGACTATCTAAGAAATTAGGGTTCATACTTTAGATGAGGTGAATCACAACTTGGTTAGAAGTCATGAATTAATCTGATTAGGAATTGAATGTTGATAGGATAGGTGGATCAATTGCTCGTTTGTTTGTTATAATTTGAATTTAATCCCTTAAAACTTGAATTGTTTAGTTTAATCAAATCTTCTTATTGCATCTTAGGTTTAGTTGTAGTTTAAATTGTTCGCAACCCGTATCTTCCCTGGCTTTAGATTCATCCTTCTGTCCAGTTTTACATTCGTGTTATTTTTACTTTCAGTCTCGTCTAGTTTTATTTGCTGTTTAGGTTAGTAATCGTGACACCCTTAGATTAGTTAGAATAAAAACTAGAGTTAACAACCTCCGATTCCCCGTAAGATCGACCCGGTATTAATCGCTATACTACGATCCCTACACTTGGGGAATACCGGATTTATAAATTTTATTACTTGTTATTTTCATTAGATAAATCCATGACAGGAGTAAATCAAACAGATAAATATGTACTATTTTTCCTTAACTAAGATTTTTTCCCACTGGGTTTTCTCTTAGTAAGGTTTTAATGAGGCATATCATATCTGTTGTATGTTTAAATAATAGATATATAAGGGGGAGTGTTATGAAATAATATCATTGATGGATTATCTATTATTCTGATTGATTTAAGTAGATTTGTGATTAATTCAGATTATTATGTTCACATTGTAATCTCTACTATAAATACCCTCTTATCTAATTGGAATAACACAGAAGCAATTTTCTTTTTTTCTATACTTGTATTTCCTCTTGTTCTTCCTCCATTATCTTCTTAGTTTTATAACAATCAATGGTTTATTGATTTTGGGCATGATATGTATACCTCCGCCACTCAAAATAATTCATTGAGCCGGGAATAATTAATTGAGCCGATCTTGAGTTTTAAATTATAGTAATCTAGTAGCTTGCGAGTTAATCGAGCTTGATTAAATAATTATTTAACTAATTATATTTATAAAATTTATTATTAAATACTATTTTTATAATTCATTAATTAGTATTCGAGTCGAGCATTAGACGAGTTGAGCTCGATCTTGCAATATTTTATAAAAAGTAAGTGACTTCTAAGAAAATAATCGAGCTTACGAGCCGAGTCGAGCTATATCAAGTATTTAGCGAATTGAGTTTGATCTTTCCTTTTTTATGGCTCGATCATGATCAAGCCCGAATTTTTTTAGTCGAGCCCTAACCTCTTAAAACACAATAAACATCATAATTTAAATTTGCAAGTGAACTACTTGTGAATCAGATTGAATGATGACGTACCGAATGATGATCGGATCATCTTTCTTGTTCTTTCTTTTTGCTCGTACTTAGGGGTGTAATCGACCCGAGTCAAGTAGATACTCCTAGGGCTCGACTTCGAGTCTGACATGTGAATTGTATAGGATTAGTCAGACTTTGATTTTGTATTTATAGTCTAAGTTAGTCTAGGATTGAAGACTAGAAGACCAGATGACCAGAAGCCAGACTATTGTCCATCTACCAAGCAAGACTACTCAAGACAGGATCATCAGAGGCAAAGCAGACCAGGAAACAAAACAAAGAGCAGACAAGCAAAGCAGAGCGGACGAGTAAAGCATCAAGAGCTCAGAAGGGTACGAGATCAGAACAGAGACTAGTAAATGCTCTCAAGTGACTAAAAGACAAATGAAGTGATAAATTAAAGGGCGTGTAGCCAACCATACGATCAACATTTGATCCAACGTCTACGAAATCATACAAGTGGAGAAATAGCATTTGATTCTATAAAGTTATCTTCTAGAAGCTATCAAGTACAGGCTCCAACGGATAAAAGATGAACGAGCCAATTTCAAAAGTTCAAGTGACAACTCAGCATCGAATCAAAGCCACTCATTCTTCAACGGTACACCTACCCTACGAAGACTATATAAGGATGAAGAAGAATAACTAAAGAAGTAGTTGAGAAAAGTTGAAAAAACAAGCAAGTTCTTGAAAATCTAGAAAGACATCTCTCAACAAGATCCTCTTCTTAGAAGCTTACCAATCCAGATTTAGAAATCAAGCATATCAACAACAGTTCTTAAAAGAAACCATCTAGAGATCTACTTGATCAACTGAGCTGCAACCTAAACTTCAAAATCAGATTCAGCAAAAGCTCTCACATTTGTATCATTAATTTGATACAACACCAACCTTACTCAACAATCAAGTTCTCAAGAAAACGGTGAACCTGTTTGTTGGACTTATTTCTATGTTTTGATGATGAGTGCCAGACTAGCTGTTATAGTGCAAAGGCAAAAAGATGTCTAGATCAAATGTATAGATTTATTAGAGTTTGATTTATGAATAGGTTTGATCAAACAAGCACTGTAAAGGGCTGCTGATCTATATCAACAGACTGATCCACACCAGTAGGGTAGATAGGTCAGTAGACTAGTCTGAAACCTGCTGAAGACTGAAGGCTGAGGGCTCAAACTCAGTTACAGAAGGCTAAGGGATCAAACTTAGTAATTTAAGTCAAGGATATGGAATCAAAATTTAGGCAAGTCTGTGATGACCTAAACTGATTACATATACCTTGTGAAGAAGGTCTAAGTTCCACAAGTTGGATGATGTTTGGAACTTGGTTATAATTAAAAAGGTGTAATCTAACTTCACAAGTAAAAGTTAGATAAAAGAAATCAGCTGCATTGTAGTTTATACACAGCAAATTGCTGTTCAGCAGACTGATAGGTATCTCAGCAGACTAATGAACCTGCTGATAATATACCTCGATTAATTCAAGATTATTGGAAGATTACATGGATAAGGACAGCCAACTACCTCTGACTTATCAAACAAATCAAAGGCTGAGATCAAAAAGACGTTGGGATGATTCAGATTTTTAACCATTGGTTATAAGTCAAAGGGTGGACAGACTGCACTGTCAAAAAGGAATTCTGACAGTGTCAGTCCTATGAATAGTGACGAAATGCAAATCAGATGGGACAAAAACAAGGAACGGTTACATTTGAATTTCAAATACAAGTCACATGCATTCTTGCCTATAAATAGAGGACTTTCAACTCAGAAACAAGATGATGAAAACTGATAAATTTTGAAGAGATATTTTATTGAGCTGAAAAACACCCTGCTGAACTTACTGAACTAAAGCTACTGATCCAGAGAAATTCTTCAAATGTATTCTGCATTCAAGCTACATCAAGCATACACACTTGAAGCCTGCAAGCTGCTGATTATATCATCCTAATCAAGATGCTGCATCTGAATCATTTATTTGATTCAATCTTTATTTTATAAAGAACCTGCTGAAGACAGTGAAGCACAGTTGTGTGAAAGACTGTTGTTTGTGGTGGAGCTGGTGAAGAGGCAATCCTACCCTTCAAGGACCAGTGGAAGACTCAGGAGCAGCAATCCTACATGTTCCCAGTTTTCAGTTTGTGAAGCCATAGTTATTGGTGAAGGACAAGCAACTTAGGAATCTTTGTAAAAGCTACATCAAAGATCTCTAGTGAATTTCCTCCAACATCACAGGAGAAGAGTGGACTGACAGGATTACACCACCTGGAACCACTATAAAATCTGCCTACTTACTTTCAGCATTTACATATGGCACTTAGTTTATTTTACACATCAACCTACTGAATCTAGCAACTGAAATCACACACACTTGCACTACTGAGTATCTAATACTTAGTATCATATTTATCAACAAGTATTAAGGCTTAATTTTGATATAATTCCGCTGCACAAATTCAGCAAACTCAACTGTCAGTAGACTACTGTTTATCAGCAGGCTACTAAGGTATCAGCAGACTACTGAAGTATCAGCAGACTAATGAAGTTGCAGAATTTGTTAACTCCAAAAGTTTTAAGTGTTAAGTTTATTCACCCCCCCTAAACTTAACCAAAGCCTTTTCAAGGGACCAACAATTGGTATCGGAGCAGTGCTTCTATTCTGAAGAAATCCTACTTGTTGTGCTTGTGAAAATTCTTTGAAACTTTCTTTCAAGTTACTGATTTTCAAAGACTTGCATCATGGATAACACACAGTATGCTAGAACTATGCTTATGTGTTCTCTAGATAGATTTGATGAGTATAAACGTCGAATGCAGGCTTACCTTGCTGCAACTCATGATGAGATGATGGATGTACTAACTGATGGACCACTGGAGATTACCAAGGCAATAACAGTGGGTGATACAACTGAGTACATTCCTAAACCCAAAAGAGAATGGAATGCAGAAGACAGAAAAAGAGCAAACCTCAACAATATTGCTATTGACATCATTTATAGAACCTTGGATAGCAATATGTACATGAAGGTTAAAGATTGCAAAACTGCTAAGGAACTTTAGGACAATATACAGTTAATCTGTGAAGGCACTGATGCAATAAAGAAGAATAAAATCAGTGTGGTCAAAAAGAGGTTTCAAAAGTTCAAGATGCTACCAAATGAGACTGTCACGGATTTATCTAGCACAGCAAACAAGTAATAAATATTTATAAATCCGGTTTCCCTCAAGTATAAGGATCGTAGTAAAGAGGTTGATACCGGGTCGATCTTACGGGGAACTAAACGATTGTGATTCTAGCTTTTTGTCTAACCTAAATTATGTCACGAAACTAATCTAAACAGTGAATAAACATCAAACAAAACAGAAAATAAAACTAGACAGAGGATATAATCCAAAGCTAGGAAGGATACGGGCTGCGAACCAATTCAATACTAAACTAAACTAAGATGCAAATAAAAGTAAACTAACTAAACAAATTCAAGTTTTAAGGATTTAAATCAAGTGTATAATGAACAAACGAGGATTGATCCACCTATCCAACAAGCATTGATTTCCTATCTCGATTATGTTGTGGTTTTTATCTAGGTTGTGATTCACCTTATCTAAACATGAACCCTAATTCCTTAGAAAGTTCATCTATTAATCTATTATCTTCCAATGCAAGATTAACGTGTTTCCTAACCAAAGGTGTAAACTTTATGTTTATAATCTAGCAATTAAACCTATTAACTTCCGTTATGATAGATTCAAATTACTACTCTTATTCATGATGATCTAGGGTTTATTGAGATTTCCATCAACAATAAACAATCACACATGCAGATCTTCCGATATAAAAGCAATTAAACGTAATAAACATGAATAAGAAACAACCTTTAAATAAACTCACAGTATAACCGAAGAAAACGAAATCAACAATCGTTGGATGGCTTCACAATACTCGTTTGATGAAGCTTTTAGCCTCTGGACATCCTCAGCAACTCAAATTTGTATAAACAGTGCATAAAAAGTAACTAGTTTAATCTAGATCTAAAGTGCATAAAAACTGGAATAAAAAGGAGAAAAACGCAGCCTAAAGCCGCCCCTAGGTTTAGGGTTTTGAATAATGAGTGTATTGTGTCCTTGTGTGGAGAAAACAACCGACTATATATAGATTTTAAAGTCGGTTTCAGCAAGTCGGCTACCGGACGCCCGTCTGGATCCTTGAACGCCCGTCCAATCTTCATATGAACTTCAAATCAGGCCGAGTCATGATCAAACGCTCGTCCAACCAGCGTCCACCTCAGCGTCCAAACTTCCTGAATCAACTTTCCATCTCTGGACGCTCGTTCAATTTCAGCAAACGCCCGTCCACTGGACAGGACCTGGACGCCAGTCCAATATGACTGAATTTTGATTTCTTGATCTCTATCTCTTTTTCATCTTGTCAATGCCTTCATTATCTCTTTTAATCATCATATATGTCGACTCTTATCTCTTTTGATCATCAATTGAGCCTTGAAAAGTGCATCTACATCATATAAAAACACCACTAAATGTAATATCGCTCAAATAATCGTAAAAACATAATTAAAGCACATAAATCAACCTATTTTGCAATTAACTCTTTTGAAATATCATTTACTCAATATATTCATTAAACACATGCTTCTTATGCAATTTAGTACAAATACGGGGAAAATATCATAGAATATAGCGTTATAAATCGTATAAAATCACCCTTAACAACTCCCCCACACTTAAGCTTTTGCTCGTCCCGAGCAAAACAAAACAAAAATTAGGCTCGAGAAAAGAACAGACATCTAAACATACATAACACATATCCAATAAATCAGAAGTTCATCATTGTGTGTGTGCATAGCCATAAAAAACTTCCACTATATCCAAACTCGAGAAACTCAAAGCAAAACTAGCTAATACCCCCTTGTAGACTAGTAATAAATGACACTCATAAGATGCACCCTACAAACGTGATATATCCCGAAAAAGATGATAGAATATATCTAGGGCCTTTTTGAAATACTCAGAGGATAATCCCTACAACATATCTGTCAGTTTCTACTGGGGATAAGGTAGACGATAACTTAGTCTTATATACCTTTCATAACACTTCATTAGTTGATTTAACTTTTTCACTTTTAAACACACAACGGTATTGCCCTGTCATAGCAGAATAGGACATTTCAAGATAATCCCCTACCTTACTCAAATCATAAGGCAGCTTCTTCTGACTGTCGTGAGCTTTTAGTCATCACAGTGGTATAGGACATACGTGGTATACCCTATCGCACTCAAATCATCGACTAGCTTCCGACACACCCAATTAATTCATATTTTTTTTCAACTCTTTCATTTGACAATAAGTTACGTGTTACTTATCACATTCAAACCTTCAGATATTCACAGTATATCATACTCCAGATCTAAATACAAACTATCATAATTCGCGAGATATATATGTAGCACTAAGCACATGACTTATAAGAAAATCAAAAATTACTAATCCAAGCGGGGTAATAACTCTATAAATAGCTCATCATTTACTATGGCTCGTGAAAAATCGATCTCAGGTGAAACAACTAACTCATCAAACATATGATATACAGCTTAAATGACTATAAAAATAGCGAACATTGAATCGAATTGCCTACTCGGGACAAAACAGAAACAAAAGTGTCGAAAAAATTTCGAAAATTTTAGCTCATTTGCATAGAAACATTACGAATTAAGCAAATGTGTAGATACATATCGAACATTCCCCTCCCCCACACTTAAAAATCAACATGTCCTCATGTTGTGCAGAGCGAAAGAAAAAGGAAAAGACTTAGCTGATTTAAATCGAAATGCGAATCGTCGGTCAGGCCGGAGCCTACATAATGACACTTTAGAATGCGTAACCAGACAATGTAGCTCAACGAAACCGCTAAAAATATACCTGCACGTCTTGACAAACATGGAACCATCTCGGGGAAAACGGGGAGTTATACCAAAATGAAAAGAGATAGCAAAATCAAGTATTAACAAGAGATAAAGTATCCAACACAACCAAAAATTGAAACAAAGTAGAAGTAAAAGTACGGACGCCTTATGGCTTATATGATCCAGCGAAAATAAATAGTAGCAATATCAAAATTTCAACGAACCATATAAGTAAAAATGGCAATACAAAACAACCAACGTAAAAATAGACAAATAAGATCAAGTTTGGCTCGGCGCCGCAGAATCATCAGCTGGAGGGTCAGAGGAGGGTCCAGAAGGTGGCGCCGTAGTCCTATCTGCCGAGTCAGGCTGCTCCTCATCTGAAGATGACTCAGAGTCGTGTAGAACATCCGTAATGACCTGCTCGATCTCATCGGCAAAAAGATAATCAACGGAGCTCGGATTGAAGGTTCTTTCGTCCCTCGGCTGCCGGCCCTCACAGATACACTGAAGAATCGACAAAATATTGTTCTGTGTATCCCGGATATCACTCAGCCATTCCCGGAAACTATTGGCCATGCTCAACCGCATCCTAACTGCGGGAATAAAGTAGGAAGGGAGGATGCACGAGGCGGTGCCGAAGAACCAGGCTCCTGAGGTGTCTCCGTCTCAGTCTGTCCCGAAGGCTTGCCTTTTTCTCGCTGTATCGGCCTTGGATTCTTCGGTTTGTGATCGGCTCCATACTCAGGCACACCGGCATCGATACAGAGACTGTGGATAAGGTGAGGGATAATCAAGCATCGGGTATAGATCTTCTGATTAATAGCCACCTCATCATATAACGCCTGCCCCACATCCACGTTCAGGCCAAATGTCAATGCGTATAACATGCCTAGGTCACCAATGTGAAAGTGCGTCAAGTTGTTCTTAGGCAACAACCGACTCTGAATAAACCGACACTGGACCTTCCAGTCCTCCGTCCTGGTCGTGGTAACCAACTCCTTCCGGTCGCCTCCCGGCCTTAATGTCCATGCCACATCCGGACACACTCGTAACCTCAACTCCTCCAAAGGATCCTGCCCCAAACTCTGCCTATGCACAATCTCTTCCTTATAATCCCTTCCCTCAAAAGCCGCTAAGTTGTATTTTGCATTGATCACCTCCGGTGTAAAAGGAACTTCTACCCCTCGAACCACAACTACCTTTGTCCCCAAGTCGGTTTCCGAACAGTTTGCATAAAATTCCCGAACTAGGGAGCTATTTACCGGGGTAGTCGGGATTGTCATCAAAGCTTCCCATTTTCGATCCTTGAGCAACTTAACGAACCCCGGATCGACTTTGGCCTCCAAAATGGCCCGCTCAATCAACATCGTCCTCGAGAAATAATGCTTAGAATAGACGTCATGAGCTCTAGGGTTTATTAATCTACGAGGCAATGGCATCGGGGCAACGGTTTTAGATTTCTTTCTAGGAGGGGCAGCCCTAGGTACAACCGGTTCCTCTTCCCGGGTAGTTTCTATAGTCTCCTCAGCCCTAGACGAGGCTCCACCTTTCTGAACTCTAGGCATCCGTACCAAAGGCACATCGTCATCAGTCTTAGAGTCAGAGGTCGGCTCATCTCTCAAAGTAGCCCTAGTTTGGGTGGCTCTAGGAGGTTGTTCTCGTATACTCACAGCCTGGTTAGGATCAACTAAAGTAGGATCAAAATCCTTGCGTTTCTTTCCGGCCTCCCTAGCCACTTCCTTACCATGCCTCTTAACCACTCCCTTCTTATGAACCATATTCTAAACCTAGACTACACGAAAGCAATCCCAATTCACAACAAGAGATACCCGTTTAACATCCAAAGCGGGATTTCGAAAAACAACCAAACCACAACCACAATCATCACCAACCAACCCATTCAACATCCATCACAACACCACATCACCATATCAGAGCAGAAAGAAACACAAAACCAGAAAAAAAACGAATTAAGATGACATTCAAGGGAACGAGCCGACCCAAAGATCGAACTCACAAAAACGTGAATAAAAACTGGAAAAGTTGTTACTAACTTACCAAGTAGGATCAGTAGATGCGGATTGATGTGAAGATTAGTCCAAACAACACAAATTTGGCTCCAAAAATCGGATTTTTCTTCTGAAAAGTCGGACTAAGGAGGGTGCTGATTCTCCAAAAATAAAGCGTGTTGGGAGTTTTGGTTATGAAAATCGAAAAGAGGGTATCAATAGCGGTCTATAGCACTTGGAATCGCTCAAAATGGTTTAGAAATGAAGATTTTAGGCCAAAAAGAGGGAGAGAAAACGGTTTTTCGATTTGAAAAAGTGAAAAGTTAGGGTTCATCGAAGCAGGGGGTATATATAGGCAGATGTTGGACGCTCGTCCAACTCAGTGGACGGGCGTTCACTGGGAAATCAGATGAACTGGACGGGCGTCCGGTTCAGTAGACGCTCGTCCAAGAATTTAAATCACATACAGGATTGGAGGGAAAATATCGGACGGGCGTCCAGGCGTAGTGGACGTCCGTCTAAGGATTTGTCATAGCGGACGGGCGTCCAGTTTTCTGGACGGGCGTCCCAGAAGGCAAAAGTGCAAAAATCATAAAATTCCATACACCCCAAATTCAAAAGTACATCTCTTATTAAACTTAATTAAAACTTCAAAAATACAACTTTAAATCAAACAAAGTACATAAAGTGACTAGAAAATAAATCAAAACAAATAGAAAACAGTGGGTTGCCTCCCACAAAGCGCTTTTGTTTTACGTCGTTTGCTCGACGAAACAAACCTAACTAACGCTAGTCTGCATAAATCTCGTCCCAAACCACCAAACGGATGAGACGACGAAGCACATCAATAGCAGGAGGGAAATCATAGTCGTCTTGTATGCCCCAGTCATCTCCAGCTACCTCTAAACCTCTAAAATGTGAATCCTGTAGTACCAGCGCTAGATCTGTCAGCATAGGGTCATTTAGGATCGTATATGGACGTCCTATAGCTTCCTATAGCTCCTCAGTGGTGAAGTCACTACCTCCCGAACAGCGGGGTACAATGAGAACATAGGTGATGGTCTTCGTACGGGTACTAAGCTCAAAATCTACGTGCAAGACTATAGTGCCTCCTGGTCCATCAGCTACTGTAATCAGTGGGATCCGACTAATGATGGGGAACTCCTCAGGAAGAACTCCGTAATCCATATCTAAAAAGCACACTAACTGACAAATATAAATAGAAAAACTTAGTCAGCTAAAACTTAATTAAACTAAAACTTAAATAAATAAAACACTAACAGCGTGAACAGAACCTAACTAATATAATAAGGGATATCTAGGATGCCTCCTAGTAGCGCTTTTGGTTAATGTCGTTAGCTCGACACCGTTGAAAACTCAGCCTGGGTCAGGCCATTTGACTTTTCTGCCAGCCACTACCTCGTGTAAGCTCTGATCAGTAGTGTGGCTGCAGAAACAGTATCTCACACATGGGGTGAAATCTTTAATAGCTTTCCACATACGCTTGAACTTCCCCATGGGTGACCTCTTCATTCCCTGAGCCCTCTTATGACACTTCAACTGACGCTCCCTCTCCAATTCTTCCATATCCCAACTACCAGCTAGAACTTCTTCAGAAGGATCACTACAGCCATCCTCTGAAAACAGGTTGAGTGAAGACTCGCCGAATTCTTCGACTTCCGTAGCACCACACCCTAGGATGTCGAGGCAATGGACATTCGAAGGTCTCTCTTTAGGTTCACCAATATAGTGCTTGCACCTTTGGCCATTCACTCGAAACGGGTCACCACTATAACCACGAAGTTCTAGAACGCCTCCGGGGATGATTTGGAGAATCTCGAAAGGGCCGGACCAACGTGTCCTTAACTTTCCAGGAAACAGATGTAACCTAGAATTATATAGAAGAACTTGTTCGCCGACTAGAAATTCTCTCTTCTTAATCTTAGCATCGTGGAGTAGCTTCATCTTATCTTTACTAATCCTGGAACTTTCATAGGCCTGGAGTCTGAATTCGTCTAGCTCATGTAACTGCTGTAGTCGATGTTGTCCACAAGATTGGGAATCAAAGTTCAGAAACTTTGTAGCCCAATAAGCTCTATGCTCTAACTCGACAGGCAGATGACATGGTTTCCCGTAGACCATTTGATATGGAGATGTCCCCATAGGGGTTTTATAAGCAGTTCTGTAAGCCCAGAGTACATCATCCAATTTCAAACTCCAGTCCTTTCTATGACTGTTTACCGTTTTCTCCAGGATTTTCTTAATGCTCTGGTTGCTCCTTTCAACCTGACCACTAGTCATCGGATGATATGGTGTGCCAGTTTTATGACGAACACCATACTTCTCAAGTACTTTCTCTAGGGGTCGGTTGCAGAAATGCGTCCCTTCATCACTGATCAAGGCACGTGGACATCCAAACCTCACGAAGATATTCTTCTTTAGAAATTTCATCACCGTCTTATGATCATTGTGAGGAGTGGCTTGGGCCTCCACCCATTTAGACACGTAGTCCACGCAGACTAAGATGTATTTATTACCGCAAGATGATGGGAATGGTCCCATAAAATCGATACCCCATACATCAAAGACTTCGCATTCGAGGATGGGTTTTAAAGGCATGTCAAAACGCCTTGTCAGAGTACCGGTTCTTTGGCACCTATCACAAGCTTTACAGAAAGCTTCCGTATCTTTAAAGATCGTAGGCCAATAGAAACCGGATTGAAAGATCTTAGCAACGGTTTTCCACGGACCAAAGTGACCTCCTGTGGGTCCATTGTGGCATTGCTCAATAATATCGCGTTGCTCGGATTCTGGAACACATCTCCTAAGCAACCCATCTTTACAGATCTTGAAAAGATAAGGTTCATCCCAAACGAAATATTTCAAATCGAGAAGAACTTTTTCTTCTCGATAAGACATTTCTGGATCGAGATAACGGGCATGAAGGTAGTTCACAATGGAAGAATACCATGGAACATCGGGAGGACAACCGTCTATCAACATAATGTTTTCTAGAGGAAAGTAAAGATCTATATCATCCGGTTCATCCTTTTCCTCATTTAACATTCTAGAAACGTGATCCGCCACTACATTTTCACTGCCCTTTTTGTCCTTAATTTGAACGTCAAACTCTTGTAGGGTCAGTATCCAACGCAGTAGGCGCGGTTTAGCCTCTTTCTTAGTCATCGAATAACGCAAAGCAGCGTGATCAGTCCACACGATCACTTGAGCTCCTAACAAGTAACTACGAAACTTGTCCATAGCAAAGACTACGGCCAGTAGTTCCTTTTCAGTAGTAGTATAGTTAACTTGAGAGGGGTTCAATGTGTGACTTGCGTAATAGATAGGCCGGAACTTTCCCTTGATCTTTTGCCCTAGAACAGCACCAACAGCATAGTTTGATGCGTCGCACATAAGCTCAAATGGTAGGTTCCAGTCAGGCGATATAAGAATTGGAGCAGATATTAAACGATCCTTGAGCTCCTCAAACGCTTGCTTGCAGTTCTCATCAAAATTAAACTCAACGTCTTCCTTTAGTAAAGTGGACAGGGGCTTGGCTATCTTGGAGAAGTTTTGAATGAACCTTCTGTAAAAACCGACATGTCCAAGAAAGCCTCTAACTTCCCGCACATTCTTAGGGTAGCTCATCTTCTCGATAGCTTCTACTTTTGCCCTGTCAACTTCTATACCTTTGGCGGAGATCTTGTGGCCAAGAACTATTCCCTCATCTACCATGAAATGGCATTTTTCCCAATTAAGTACTAAGTTCTTTTCCACACATCTGGATAACACTTGATCAAGATTGTCAAGGCAATCATCAAAAGACTGACCAAAAACCGAAAAATCATCCATAAAAATCTCCATACACTTTTCTACAAGCCCGTCAAAGATAGCTAGCATACATCGCTGAAATGTAGCTGGGGCATTGCAGAGACCGAATGGCATTCGTCTGTAAGCGAATGTACCATAAGGGCAGGTGAAAGTGGTCTTTTCTTGGTCAGCTGGATCAATGGGTATCTGGAAGTATCCCGAATATCCATCTAGGAAGCAGTAGAATGCGTGTCCCGCCAGACGCTCAAGCATCTGGTCAATGAATGGAAGGGGAAAGTGATCTTTCATGGTTACCTCATTGAGCTTTCGATAATCGATGCAGACTCTGTAACCAGTGACAAGTCTCAATGCTATTTCTTCTCCCTTCTCATTCTTCTCAATCGTAATTCCACCTTTCTTGGGAACTACTTGAGTCGGGGAAACCCATTCACTATCCGCGATGGCATAAATGATTCCCATGTCCAGAAGTTTAATGATTTCTTTCTTAACCACCTCTTGCATATGAGGGTTGAGCCTTCTCTGAGGTTGTCTAACACATTTTGCACCCTCATTCGTCTTGATCTTGTGCATACAGATGTCCGGAGATATCCCTCTGATATCTCCTACTTGCCAACCAAAGGCTTTTTCATTCTTTTTCAAGACGTTGATAAATTTCATTTCCTCTAAACGAGAAAGCTTGGCAGATATAATTAGTGGAAGCTTGTCACCTTTTCTTAAAAACACATACTTGAGATGTTTAGGCAACGGCTTTAGCACTAAATCTGCAGGGGGGTCTTCTAAACTAGACTTGAGATCTCCACTTTTCAACTCAACATCGCTGAGTTTACTCTGTGGTCCCACTGCCAAAGCTTCTCCTTCCAACAATTCTTCCTCAAAATCAGCTGCTAATTGATCTAGATTGACCACACCATGAGTATTTAAATTATCAACCAATCGCTCATATTCAGCTTCTACAGCCATGACTTGCTTATCCATATAATCGGTGAAATCATCCGTCATATAATCAATGGAAAAGCCGGTTGGAGGGCCAGAGGGTACTTGAATGGACTTTAAGACATTGTAACTCACCTCTTGATCACCAACTCGGATAGTCACTTGCCCACCATCGCAATCGATGAGGGCTCTAGCTGTAGATAAGAAAGGTCTTCCAAGAATCAGGGGGATGTTTTCATCTTTCTCCATATCTAAAACATACCAATCGACTGGAAAGGTAAATCTATCAATCTGAACCAAAACGTCTTTTAGGATCCCTGAAGCTTTCTTAGAAGATCTATCAGCGAATTGTAAACTCATAGTAGTGGGTTCTAGAAGGCTTTGTAAACCAAGCTGTTTGCATACAGACATTGGCATAAGGCTTATAGAGGCACCTAGATCACACAAAGAATTAGGGAAGACTAGACCTCCCATTAACACTGTAAGTACGAACTTGCCAGGGTCACCTCTTTTAATTGGTAAGTCTTCATAATTAATCATGGAGCAATCCTCACCAATTTGCTTTTCCATGCCTGCTAACTTCTTTTTTGAAGATACAACATCCTTGATGAATTTTGTATACTTAGGCATCTCAACCAAGACATCCGATAGTGGAAGATTTACCTGAGTGTTTTTCAAAAGGTTCAGCACCTTCTCGTACTTTTTGTCCTCAATCAAGGGAATGGTGCTCTTTCTCGGTGGAAATGGAAGTTTCTTAAGGTCAGTCTCAGAAAAAACTTTCTTTGAGGATGCACTTACAGCTCTGTCTTCCAGATCCTTCCATCGAACAGCTTTCTCAGATTTCTTAGTAGTCAGGGGATCAGCCTCCTGACTTTCGATTGCTTTTTCAGTCCTCAAGGGATCAGCCACTTGAGGATCACCAACTTCTCCACCTCTCAGGGGATCAGCCACCCGAGTTTTTTCTTGCAGTTGAGGGGAGTGTAGGTGCTCAGCTTCCCCTCCTGCCTTATCAATGGCAGGAGGGGCTAGTGGTTTCCCTGGTGGGAAGGACCACTAACTTGAGTACCGCTCCTCAGATTCATTGCACTGGCCTCCTCTTTACCGTATTGAATTGATGGCACAAGGTCAGTACATGGGCCTTTGTTCAAGTCAGCCTGAGCAACTTGACCACCCTTCGGATTCTTCTCAGTGAAACTGGGCAGCTACCCTGGGGGTCTAGAAGCCAACTGCTCAGCCAGTTGCCCAATTTGTCTCTCGAGATTTTTCATTGGCCTGCTTTGCTCCTCTAACTTGGCTTCAAGATTGTTAGATTGGGAGGAGCTTTGAGAGTTTTGGAGATTTGGAGCATAGGGCTTGCTGGGCCGACTTTGAAATTGAGAGTTTGAATTGGAAGGCCAACTTTGATTGAATTTTTGCGTAGGATTGGAAAAATTCGAGTTTTGATTCTGATTAAACCCAGGGTTTCTGTTGAAATTCTGATTCGAATTAAAATTCGAATTAGGATTGAAATTTGAAGATGGATTAAACCCTTGGTTTTGAAAATTGCCCTGGCCAGGAAACTGATTGAACCTTTGATTGTTCTGGCCATAGAATGCATTCACTTCCGCATTCTGTCCGTTCATAGGGCAGAATTTAGAAGTGTGCCCCACCTCGTCACAATTCTGACATGTGACTTGATTGTACTGTCCATAATAATGAACAGCGTTTACTTGATAAGGTGCAGGGGGATTAAATTGACACTGGCCATTCATATGGCCCGTCTGACAGCAATTTTCACAGTACAGAACCTGAGGGTTCTGTGGAAAAGAAGAAGTTTGATTTATTGGATTTGAAACTTGAGGTGGTACCATCTGCTTCTGTAGCATGGCGATCAAACTTTGTAAATTGACTTCCTCAACCTTGGGAGGAGGAGGTGCTTGAATTGCTTGATAAGAGGGGGCATAGTTATACTTTGCAATGTCCTCAAACAATGCCCATCCCTCATCAGGCGTTTTCTTCAGAAATGCCCCACCAGAAGAGCTATTGACCATGCCTTTTGTAAGCTCGGTCAATCCACCGAAGAATGTATTGACTTGCCTTTCCAGTGGCAAGCCATGATGGGGACATTTTCTGAGAAGAGACTTGAATCTCTTCCAACATTCAAAGAATAACTCATTTTCTTTCTGATAGAATGTGAAGATGTCGTTCAAACACTGGGCTGTCTTTGAAGGCGGAAAGTATTGACTTAGAAATTCTCTTTCAAGTTCAGCCCAGGTGGTGATAGATTCAGAGGGGAGAGAGGTGTACCACTCTTTAGCCTCTCCCTTCAGAGAAAATGGGAAAAGTTTCAGCTTGATAGCATCCTCACTTACTCCTTGGATGCGTGTAGTCCCGCACATCTCTAGGAATGTATGTAAGTGGGTATGCGGATTCTCTGATTGATAACCATGAAAAATAGATGCATGCTGCATCATCTGAATAAGTCCTGGTTTTAACTCAAAGGTTTGTGCAGTAATGGCTGGAATAACAATAGCCGGGTTGACTTTGACTTCGCCTGGCATGGCGTAGTCTGCCAACGTACGTCTATTATTAACGGCCATTATCACAAAATCAGTGATTTCTCTAGCTAGTTGTACTTCAAGATCTCGCTCGGCTCTGTCTGCCAGAACCGCAGAACGAAAATTCCGCCTGTTTGGCCGGACTACGGTTCGCTCGGGGTCAGGGGTGTACAATAACGGTCCCTTTTGACTCCGAGTTTGCATAAACCGGACCAAAAACAAGTGGAACGAAACCTAAAAGCTAAGAAAGTAAAAGCCTAAACTAAAATTAAAAGCCTAAAGAAAAGAATGGGAAAGAAGAAAAGGAAACAAAAGTGTTGAAGAAAATAGGACCAGACGGACGTCCAAAAGTTTGGACGGACGTCCAGATGAAATTGAGATCGGACGGGCGTTTAGTGATCCAAACGCTCGTCTGAAAGACGGAATACCTGAACGGGCGTCCAAATATTATGGACGCTCGTCTAAGTGAATAAAAACAAAATACAATTGATAATTTTCCAGCGGACGGGCGTCCAATATCCCAGACGCCCGTTTACTAACGGGAAAACTAGAACAGAAGCAGAAATTTGCAGAGAATAAAAGAATGTAAGAAAGAACGACAGAAAAACAGAAAGACAGAAGATCTAATCTCCAAGGAAACTACTAAGAGACAGTCTTAAACCCTAATTATCTACTTAACAACTACCTAAAACAATTATCAACTAAAAACAGGAATTTAAAACGAAATAAAACAGGAAAAACAAACAGAAAAACAGAAAACAAAAACTAGACAACCGTCCGGTTCCCCGGCAACGGCGCCAAAAACTTGTCATGGATTTTATTAACACAAAACAAACAAGTAATAATCCGGTTAACCTCAAGTATAAGGATCGTAGTAAAGAGGTTGATGCCGGGTCGATCTTACGGGGAACTAAACGATTGTGATTCTAGCTTTTTGTCTAACCTAACTATGTCACGAAACTACTCTAAACGTCAAACAAAACAGAAAATAAAACTAGACAGAGGATATAATCCAAAGCTAGGAAGGATACGGGCTGCGAACCAATTCAATACTAAACTAAACTAAGATGCAAATAAAAGTAAACTAACTAAACGAATTCAAGTTTTAGGGATTTAAATCAAGTGTGTAATGAACAAACGAGGATTGATCCACCTATCCAACAAGCATTGATTTCCTATCTCGATTATGTTGTGGTTTTTTATCTAGGTTGTGATTCACCTTATCTAAACATGAACCCTAATTCCTTAGAAAGTTCATCTATTAATCTATTATCTTCCAATGCAAGATTAACGCGTTTTCTAACCAAAGGTGCAAACTTTACGTTTATAATCTAGCAATTAAACCTATTAACTTCCGTTATGATAGATTCAAATTACTATTCTTATTCATGGTGATCTAAGGTTTATTAAGACTTCCATCAACAATAAACAATCACACATGCATATCTTCCGATGTAAAAGCAATTAAACGTAATAAACATGAATAAGAAACAACCTTTAAATAAAAACTCACAGTACAACCGAAGAAAACGAAATCAACAATCGTTGGATGGCTTCACAATACTCGTTTGATGAAGCTTTTAGCCTCTAAACATCCTCAGCAACTCGAATTTGCAGAAGTAGTACATAAAAAGTAACTAGTTTAATCTAGATCTAAAGTGCATAAAAACTGGAATAAAAAGGAGAAAAACGCAGCCTAAAGCTGCCCCTAGGTTTAGGGTTTTGAATAATGAGTGTATCGTCCCGTTTGTGTGGAGAAACAGCCGACTATATATAGATTTTAAAGTCGGTTTCAGCAAGTCGGCTACCGGACGCCCGTCTGAATCCTTGAACGCCCGTCCATTCTTCATATGAACTTCAAATCGGGCCGAGTCATGATCAGACGCTCGTCCACCCAGCGTCCACCTCAGCGTCCAAACTTCCTGAATCAACTTTCCATCCCTGGACGCTCGTTCAGTTTCAGCAAACGCCCGTCCACTGGACGGGACCTGGACGCCAGTCCAATATGACTGAATTTTGATTTCTTGATCTCTATCTCTTTTTCATCTTGTCAATGCCTTCATTATCTCTTTTAATCATCAATTGAGCCTTGAAAAGTGCATCTACATCATATAAAAACACCACTAAATGTAATATCGCTCAAATAATCGTAAAAACATAATTAAAGCACATAAATCA
>CM044897.1:19588763-19698680 GCA_024500145.1 Gentiana dahurica var. dahurica | reverse complement strand
CTCCATTCCCATTTCCATTTCTCTTTCAATACATGTTGTGCAAACAACAATCATAAACCTTACTGAGTCCGATGAATGAAACCTTTCCGATCAAGTTTTTTTTTTAAAAAGAAGTGATTATTCTCTCGGAGTCCCTTACATATCATTTGAAAGTAGTGACTAAAAAACCTAATTATCCGTGAAAACAAGTTTTCCGCCGCAAAACCAATGCTTAAACACAAAACTGCTCTGGATAAAGAAACCCCAATTCCTGTTTTTCGTTTTGAAAAAAAATAATAATAAACCCACCAATTTTTTATTCTCTTATTTTCCTCGTCCCATAAATTTTAATCCCGGGTTGTACAATTAAGGTGATTAATGAGATGTGATTTCTCAGAAGCATGGACTTTAAAGTAGAAAACTTTGTGAGAGAATATCTCTGGAAGTATTAAGATTAAGAGCTGCATTGAACATTGATGTTAGCAGTAGAAAGTTTAAATATTAGCAGTTGACATCTTTTGAAAATAAATGTTTTCTCATGGTGTAGATACAAGCTCCGGTAGCTTGGTGGATGAATCTGTTGAAGATATAGCAGCAACAAGTTGAAGATACAGCAGCAACAGCAGCAAACTGAACACTGAACATATTCAACTCCCTTAGAAGCAATAGGTCGAACACTTAGGTGTAAAATCAGTTAGGAAGTTAGTTCCAACTGAATAACCGCTTGTAACAGTCTCAAGCACATTCACACTGTATCTAGTTAGTCTATATATAGCCCCTGATCATAAACACTGTAATTTATCAAGTTGATTAATGAATACACAAATATTTCTCTCTGTTTGTTAGTTCTTCATATTCTTGGCTGTTTTAGTTTTATGATTTCATCATGGTATCAGAGCGATTCTGGTAGCTTCCGCATCGATTCTTGATGTTTATCGTATTAAACATCTGATTTTCGTTTGATTTCCAGAAATTCGTTGAAGAATCTTAATTCTTTGTCTTTCTTCGCCTGTTACTGGTTTTCTGCGTTTCCAATTTCATGGCTAATTCAGCTACTCAAATTCCGCCGGATTTGGTTCTTCATCCTGGTGAAAATCCAGCGTTTGTTCTTGTGCAACCTGTTCTTGATGAATCCAATTATCACAGTTAGAAGACTGCTATGCTAAATGCACTTTCTTCGAAAAATAAGCTTGGTTTCATTGATGGTTCTGTTCCTATTCCACCCAGTGATGATCCTCGTTTTCCTCTTTGGAGACAAAACAATAGTATGGTTAAGGCATGGCTTGAAAATGCAGTTTCCAAGAACATTGCGCAAAGTGTGATGAATTATCAAACTGCCAAAGAAATTTGGGATGATCTTGATGATAGGTATGGTGGAGGAGATGCAAACCGTTTGTCAGATTTAATGGATGATATTCAAGCCATGAAGCAAGGAGATCTTTCTGTTTCAGAGTAATTTTCAAGATTGAAGATTCTTTGGGATCAATTGATAGCTCTGACTCCTCCCCCTACTTGCAACTGTGGACAGAAGTGGTACCAAGAACATAATGAGAGGCATCATGTAATCAGGTTTTTGAAAGGTCTTAATGACAGTTTTTCTACTATGAAATCTCAGGTTCTGCTGATCTCCCCTTTTCCCAATGTTAAAAGTGTTTTTTCAATGGCTTTAAAGCAAGAAAGGCAACAAAATTATGGTTCTCATGCTGCTAGTTCTATTAGCAATCTTGGAAATGTTTCTGGAGTTTTTGACAAAGCAGCTTTGGCCACTCAGAATCAAAGTCAGAATCAGCCTTCTAATGGCAATTTTAGGAAGTCCTACAACAATGGAAATAAAAAACCCCAATGCACTTACTGTGGAATGAAAGGACACACAATTTATAGATGCTACAAGAAGCATGGTTTCCCTTCAAATTTCAGGGGAAGAGGTAGAGGGAGATCTATGGCAGTTAACAATGTTTGTTCAGATGGCACTTCTGATTGTGGTTCAGTGGATTCTTTGGGGGATTCTCAGGCCCCTGTGACTCAAGCACAATATCCACATATATTGAATATTTTGAAGGCAGGATCCTCTTCCTTTAATGTATCTCAAGATTCTGGAGATGATGGTTTCAATTCAGTAAATTCTGCTATTCTATCCACCAATTTTGGCCCCATGGAGACAGGTTTGTCTAAGTCCCTTACCTGCTTTGATTGGATCATAGACAGTGGTGCTACTGATCATATTATATTCAATAAGGCCTTATTTAGTTCTTGTGAACCAGTGCTTGACAAATATGTGAGTTTGCCTAATGGACATAACTTCAAAATTTCCCACATAGGTCAGGTCAAAGTTAATTCTGACTTAATCCTGGACAATGTTTTATGTGTTCCTGGCTTTCATTGTAATCTAATGTCCATAAGCAAACCCATTAGGTCAAGAGCTTATAATGTTAAATTTTTTTTTGGATTCCTGTGTGGTCCTGGATATGATAAGTCTCAAGAGGATTGGTTCAGCTAATCTTGTTAAAGGTCTATACATTCTGAAGGCAGATAGCTCTTGTTATGCTTTCCCTGCTGTCAATCATGTTCATTCTTCTATAGATTAGCATTTGCTGTGGCATTACAGGCTTGGTCATGCCTCTGATCAAAGATTGAAGGTTCTGAAGAAGGAACATGATTACATTCAGATTCCTGAAGGCCAAGTTTGTGACATATGTCCTATGGCAAAGCAATCTAGACTTAGTTTCCCTTTAAGTCATTCTGTTTCTAATTCTTGTTTTTATCTAGTTCATATGGATATTTGGGGTCCATATAGAGTAATTGGGATTCATGGACATAGATTTTTCATCACAATTGTTGATGACTTTAGTAGATTTTGTTGGATTTTCATGCTGAAATCTAAAGGTGAAGTTAGAAACCTTGTTAAACAGTTTTGTATGTTGATCCAAACTCAATTCAATAAAAGAATAAAGTGTTTGAGATCTGATAATGGCTTAGAGTTTGATCTACCTGAATTTTATGCATCCTAAGGCATTTTACACCAAACATCTGTGGTTAAAACTCCCCAGCAAAATGGAGTGGTTGAAAGAAAACATCAACACATTTTAAATGTTGCTAGGAGTTTAAGATTTCAGTCTTATTTGCCTTTAATATACTGGTCTTATTTTGTTCTACATGCTATAAATTTAATAAATATAACTCATTCACCACTGTTAAACAATAAAACACCTTATGAAATGTTATACTCTGTCAAACCTAAATATGATAATGTCAAGGTGTTTGGCTGTTTAACTTTTGCTTATAATTTACATCATGACAACAAAAAGTTTGTAGCAAGAGGTATTAAGTTTGTGTATCTAGGTGGAGTGCCTAATGTGAAAGGCTTCTATCTGTTAAACCTTCAAAATAGGCAAATTTTTATTGCTAGGGATGCAACATTTCATGAGTTCACATTTCCTTATAAAGGGAACAGTATCAGGTAACATCAAAGAATTACCTTTGCCAATTCCATTTGATCAAGATGTTTTTACAGTTTCTGATACACTTTTGCCTCAAAACACAAGTACTTCACATAATCAAAGTCTTGATGACACAGTTAATCCTCGTGATCATGTTGATACTTCTTAGCCAATACATGATCATCAGGAACATGTAAATCATCAAGAACTTGCTGATGACATCATTGATCATGTTGATGATGTCAACTTTCTAGATTATATTGAAGAACTGCCTGTTAATGAGAACCTGAATGTAAGAAAGTCCTCTAGAAACAAAGGTACACCTTCTTATCTTTAAGACTATGTGTGTCATAATATTTCCACACATACATCACCTCATGATCTGGAAAAAGTAGACACATTAGATCACTTATCTATTCCTTACAGATCTTATATTTTCAGTACTGAAGTCATAACAGAACCAAAAACATACAATGAAGTTGTCAAACATGCAGAATGAAGAGAGGCTATGGATAATGAAATCAAAGCTCTCCAACAGAATAATACTTGGCAGATAGTTCCCCTACCCAAAGGAAAACAACCAATAGGTTGTAAATGGGTGTACAGAGTAAAAAGGAAGGCTGATGGTTCCATATAAAGATACAAGGCAAGACTTGTAGCAAAAGGTTACACACAGCAATTAGGCCTGGATTATCTGGACACATTCTCTCCTGTGGCAAAACTCACAACTGTAAGGACTCTACTTGCCATTGCAGTAGCAAAAGATTGGAATTTACATCAACTAGATGTTAATAATGCATTCCTTCATGGTGCGATCATGCGGTAGTGATCGGGTGTGATATTGAAGCATGCGGAGTATACATGATTGGTCGTCCGGGAATCGCGTATCCTATGATTGGGATTGAATATCCGAAATTGCCTTCTTATAAGGAATGTCTAGCTCTCGAGAATATTTGCAAAGTGGGAGTAAACGTGTGTTGGAAAGGTGTCCTAAACCCAATCGGGTTGGACCGGATCCGACCGGGTCGGGTCATTTACAGTCTGTTTAGTTCATGTAATAACTTTATTATGATTAATAAAAGCACTTATGTTACTATATATTGTTTGTCTTCATATTATTTGTTGTATATATATATATAGTAACGTCCCTAGTGTCAATCTATGATAGAGAAACCATGATAGTGATTATGGTTGATGAGATCTCTAATCACTATAACAAGGTTGGTACTTAAATGTCTCTAGTCTTATATATTATCAAATGGGAAATTGATAGTATAATCAGACTAGCACGTATTGGATGTCTTCTATCTTTTAGAAGATAGGGATAGATCTCGTCTATCGAAGTGTATGGACACTTGGACTGTACGTGGACGTGTATTAGAGAATGCGTACGTTAGACTGACCCACTTACATTAAGTGTCACACTATGTGGCGGTTGTGTAATTATCTTTTTGACCGGAGTCTTCATGGCATCACGGTGTGGATTGTCATGCTTTGACACTATTGAGATTTCTCCTAACCACGGGGCGATCATGCGGTAGTGATTGGGTATGATATTGAAGCATGCTGAGTATACATGATCGGTCATCCGGGAATCGCGTATCCTATGATTGGGATCGAATATCCGAAATGGCCTTCTTATAAGGAATGTCTAGCTCTCGAGAATCTTTTCAAAGTGAGAGTAAATGTGTTATTTCGAGAGAGCATGATATCCAGATTATAAGATACGATCGTTAATGTATTGACACTCGAGATACGATCGTATGGATATTATTACAGCGATAGGATTGTAAGTTACACGGTAATTGCTTCACATGAAAGGTAGTAGTCATTGCTTTTGACTCTTCCGATGATTGGGGGTTACGGTGTGTTGCTAGACGCTATCCCGTGATCGTTAGGCATGAAGGGTATTTTAGTAATTTACACTTTGTGTCTACGGCCAACATATTCGAAAGCCTATCGGGTCACACACATATGAACATCGAGTCGGATTAAAATGCGGTTATAGTTGATAACCAAATAAGGAAAGTTTATCTCTAGACTATAAATGTTATAGTGGTAAATTAATATGGTGGTATTTATTTATTATGAATAAATAAAATACAAGATATTAATTATATATAAATTATGTTAATTAAAGAATATTCCGAAGTCAATCTTTTGTGATATGGGGCGCCACTTTTGATGTGTATAAGATACACTTGGATTGTGCACTTTAATTAATAAGATTGCCATAATATTAATATAAGATATTAATTGATTTTGGAAAAATAGATTTATGTTAATAAGATAATTATAATCAATATAAGATATTGGCAAAATAAATTATAATTAAAGAGATAAATCAATCTAGAAGATTTTCTTTATTTTATTGGAAAAAAGTTTTCTTCTCCTACACACTATTGGGGCGCCACTTATCACTATAAATAAGAGGTGGGTGTCAAGCTCTTTTATACAACACAATTGCAAGAGCTCATAGTTCTTGTGTAAAATAGAGAGCTATCCATAGTGAGTTTGTGAGGGAAGAAAAGGTCCGGTCTAGTGATGAGAGATAAATTTATGATCATTATTATGACATTTCGCCCCACTTCTGATACCATTTTGAGCATTTATGTATCAAATCAAGTCATAAATACTAAGTTTTATCAAAATGTATAAGTAGTAATTATTATATAAATTATCGTGTTTTTATGATATTTTTATAAGTTTTTTTTATCGATTTAATAACCGGACTGTCGTGATAAAAATTACTATATTTTATAAACGTTTTATTTTTCACTATTATGTTAGATCTAAAAATATCATAGCTAAAGACTGTAATATTAACCTAAAAAGAGTCAGTAAAATTCAACGCAGCTTACGAACTTTTGTTGTCAGATTTACTCCCGGTTCGTTTCTTTGTATTCAGGTAAGAAAGATAAGATTTACTGCGGAGACAGAACTAAAGACTGGATAACGAGACGAGAGTTTTGCCTGACTGAAGAAGGAATACTTGGAGCCCAAGGCCATCAAAATATCCTATGTAACGACAGGTTTTGAGGTCTAAAAAGATGTATTTTAAGGATAGAAGAAGTTGCCATAAGCTAACGAGTTCAAACGGATCAATTGTCCTGAATGCTTCTACCGTAAAATATCTACGACAGACATTTGACCCAACTTAGAGGCATTTTCTGGGGAAGAGTTCTTCATAAAAGTTGTAGATATTCAAATGAGCTTTCCAACGCATTTTGAATCACGTCAATTGGAGGTCTACAACTCAAGTTATGGTTATAAAATCGATAAGCGCCGCAATAGAAACGCCGGGAAAAGTGCATATTTTTTCTCAACTTGATTTTAACCAACTTGATGGTGCATGTGAGGATTTATCATTACACCCACCATCTTCTTACCACTTGCTAGCATCTTCATCATTTTCCATCGCCATATTCATGTATATATATATATATATATATATATATATATATATATATATATATATATATATATATCAACCTCCCCTATATATATCCTCAACTCCATTCACAAACCTTGCCCCATCTGATGATGCAAAAATCATCACGGTGGCGCGACGGTGGGTGTTTTTAGTGGATATCTGCTTATCTGTGAGATTTTTGTGTATGTTAGCGGGAGGCTTTGCGGAGGCGATAGGTGTTGGGGAAGATAGTATTTTTGCAGAGCTTTTCCTTGTTTTTCTATTATATGTCATGTCCTTTTATGAGGTTACACAAGACTTCCTTTTATAGGAAGAGAAATCTTAGGGGCCAAGTAATGGATAAGTGCTGTGGAGCAGCTTAGTCACTAATCTTACTTAATAGTTAAGCAAACACTAAATATCTAACCACAAGTGGATAAAGTATCTAGCAGCAAGTGGGTATAATATCTGGGCGGCGATCCTTCGGGATTCCTGGGGCCGCCAACACTGTTCCTTGCCTTTTCTTCCTGTTCCTTCTCAAGTCTCATGCGACCCTTTAAGGGCCATCGATCCAAGGCCTCGATCCGGCCCTCTAGCTCTGGCGACGCTCTAGGAGGGGTCGATGGTGGCGGCCTTTACTAGATATCATTGGCGTCGCCGTCGCTGTGGTCGCGGACCTGCCTCAGGCGTGGTGAAGTATAGGCTCTTTTCAGGACCAGACGGTGGCGACATTATTTATATCATCAATGGCCCCCTACTCCATGTCTTGATCATTTTTTACAAAAATGTCGAGCGGGGAGTAGCAAGTACCACGACAATGTATTTGCGACCTCATTGTCTGATGTGACTTGTTCACTAAGGGCCGTGCTTTCAAAGCATGCGACCTTCGAAGCAACTCTGGGCCTGTTTTTGCGACCTTGTCGTCTGATGCGACTTGTTCACTAAGGGCCGTGCTTTCAAAGCATGCGGCCTTCGAAGCAACTCTGGGCCTGTTTTTGCGACCCTGTCGTCTGATGCGACTTGTTCGCTAAGGGCCGTGCTTTCAAAGCATGCGGCCTTCGAAGCAACTCTGGGCCTGTTTTTGCAACCCTGTCGTCTGATGCGACTTGTTCGCTAAGGGCCGTTCTTTCAAAGCATGCGGCATTCGAAGCAACTCTGAGCCTGTTTTTGCGACCTTGTCGTCTGATGCGACTTGTTCACTAAGGGCCGTGCTTTCAAAGCATGCGGCCTTCGAAGCAACTCTGGGCCTGTTTTTGCGACCCTGTCGTCTGATGCGACTTGTTCGCTAAGGGCCGTGCTTTCAAAGCATGCGACCTTCGAAGCAACTCTGGGCCTGTTTTTGCGACCTTGCCGTCTGCGAGGCCATCCGTAAAGCCCCAATGGGGCAGTTAGTCAAATCGTGGTTGACGTCACCCCCTTGATAACTACAATTACATGGGTAGTAACGCCCTTGGCAACTGCCCAAGCGTGCACGTGGGCATTGATTGGCCTCCATAATGATTGCGGTTTTCGAATTTCAGAATTTGAATCGACCGCAATCCCCAACCGTTGGATGGTTTAACTTCCAGCCCCATGATCTCCACTCGCTTGCCTATATAAGGCTAGCCTCCTCAACATTTCCTCACTTTTCACTCTTCCAATTTCCCGTAATTTTTCTCCGAGTTCTCTCTTTTTTCTAGGACTAACAAAAGTTTCCGGCGGAGTTTGATAGTAAGATTTGACGGTGGTGGAAGTGGGCTTCGAGGTTTTCCGGCAGGAGTTTGAAGATTTCGACGTGCTTTTTAGGCTGATCTTTCTATCCTTCCCAGAAAAACAGGTAAATTTTTCTCCCCTATCCCTTTTTTTTTTCTGTTCTCCGTTCGTTTTTCGAGTCCTTCCCTGGCATTTGATCCAATGTCTGGGCGATGCGCTTGGATGTAAGGTGTTTTTCTTGAGAAAAAGTGAGGTTTTCTGGGTTGGTGCTCTTTTTTTTTTTTATTGTGATTCCTCCTGAGTGGAATCATCGTGCCCAGAATCCTCTACTCATTATGTTTTCTTTGGAGTCCGTATTTCCCTTTCTGGCAATTTTCTTTCCGTTTCTCCTGTAAAAACGGAGGGAGGGCGTCGAGATGGGTGCGATTACCTTCCTGGTTTAATTTCCATTATCCCAGGTCTGAAAGCTCCACCTTTTCCTCTTTGTTTTTGCAGGATGTCGGACGGAGAGTATTCTGTCAGAGGTGACTCAGACGAGGAGCAGGAGTTTTACGATTATGCTCACGAGGAAAAGGGTGATGACCCCTCTAGTCCTGAGAAGTCCGCCGGGGGCGACCCTGTTGAGGAGATAACCGGCACCGAGGCCGCTATTCGAACAAGTAGCGATCCTTTTGACCTAGATTCTCTGTTTCCTGACCCCATCCCTCGACGTAAGAAAAGCCGTAAGGAAATGGCACGAGCTCAAGGGACGAGCACCAGCGAGGCCGGTGAGAGAGGGATGTCGGACGTCGAAGAGCAGGTTTCCAATCCGAGTCCTAGTGGTGCCGCTGATCATGACGATGCATATATTGAATACGCCGCTCTTCACGAACTGATGGGGTCGAGTGAGGACGAAAATGCCCCCCTGCCTCGCCAAATTGTTTGGGAGCTTCCTAAGAAGCCAAAAAAGAAGAAAGATCCTAAAATCACGGTTAGGGAGGCCGCTGCTAAAGCGAAGAAACCCCTGCCCAATAATCCCGAGGCGATGAGGGAGTTCGCTATCCTGGCGGAGTTTGAAAAGGCGCTGGAGAAGAAGTGGGCGCAGCTCTGTGATAGCAGAGACCTTAACCAATTTATCCATCGTCGATTTAAAATTGACACGAGCGTGTATCGGTTTTCTCTGCTTGATTATTCGAAGGAGGAGGATAAGTTTAAACCTGGGGATCGCCAGGATTACGTGTGTGCTCGCCGTTCAGATGATGCCCTGATTCTGCACTTTGATCATTTTTACGCGGGACTCCGACCTCCATTCGACCCTTTCTTTGTGAGAATTTGCGAACTGATGAGAGCCCTCCCCTCGGATTTTGCCATTGGGACCGTTATTCAAATCATGGCCTTCATTGTGATGTGTCGACTGATGAAGATAGAACCTTCGCTGACCCTGCTGGGCCATTTTCACTGGTTTTGTGGAACGAGCATTGCGGGGAAAATATCTTTGAGGTCCAAGACGCCCCGCCTATTATTCTCGCTACCAAATAAGATTCACAGATGGCAGAAGCGGATCCTCAAGGTGGAATCCAAAATTGGCTGGCCGTTTCCTAGGGCCGCAAAACGCATGGGAAATCTACCCTCACGATCGACGAGCCTCCTATATCAGAACGGCGTTTTGTTAAAGGGCTCATGACCCTTATTCAATCCGATGGGATCGATGCTTCCTTAAGGAATATCGCTTGGGTTGATCTCCTGGATCTGGCCCTTCCATTTGCACGTATGGCGGGCCTCGCGGGTCCGGGTAAGGCGAGGCCAGTGGTGGCCATAGTTCCTGAGGAGAGCGATCCTGATTGGATAGGGGATTGTCATATAGGGCAATGCTTTCCGTCTGAGTGTCCTGTATGCGGAGGCGATCCGGAAAGAAGACCGCCCTGTAAACTTTCCTACCTTTATTAGATCTTTAAAGGTGTTACTTTCATGCGTTATTTTTTCTTCCGAATCTGTTTTTAATGGACTCTTTTTGCAGGTATGGACGCTAATGAACGCCGAGCTCAAAGGAAGAGGCTTGCTGAGGAGGAGGCCAAAACTCGGCAAACGACCCTGAAACAGGTCCTTGGGAAGGTTCCCGTACTGTGGACGCCACTATCATTGAAGAGGCGTATGATCCTACGGTCACAGCGGCGCCCCCAGGTGCGAGCTCAAGTCAGACCACTACCCAAAAGAGGCTACAGGTTGATGATCCCACAAAGGAGAGCCAGGGCCAGAAACGACCGAGGGTTGAAAAGACAAAAACGGCTGGCGCTGGCAAAGCATCTGATCGCACGGATAAACGAGCTGCTGATCAGGGCTCTGCACGGCCTGAGACTATTGTTGAGGAGGTCCCTGAGGGGATGTAGCCGTTGCCGGCCGTGACATTACCCCGCGGCTACAAGGGGAAAGAGGCGGTGTGGCTGGATCCCAACTTTACCCAAAACCTCGACATGAACAAGGCGGGCCAGATAAGAGAGGCTATTGCTGATGTTATCCCCTTGGGTCGCCTGGCGTGGGACTCACCGCACGGGGTTCAGCTGGAAATCGGGAGGGGGATCACATCTCGCGTCGTGATTCAAGAAGATGCCCTCGCTGGCGATGAGGTCGCCGAACTGAAAGACCTTTCAGGCCAATTTGGGATCGCTGCTTCAATGGTAAGCTTGTTTATCTTGTATTTTTCCCCTTCGTATTTTGTGCTTTCCTCGGACTTATCATTTCCTCTTTTTCAGCTTGGGACTCGTATAAACAAGGCGATTGAAGCCGCGGAGAAGCGCAAAGCTGAGCTTAAGAAAGTGACGGCGGCCCTTGGAGCCTCGGAAAAAGGCAAGATCGCTTCTGAAAACAAAGGCTTGCAGGCGGCAGCTGAGGTTGAGCGGATGAAGAAACTCATGGCGGAGAGCGCTAAACTGGATGCGGAGCTGCAGGAGAAGGTGCGAGCCCTGAAGGATGAAGCCCGTAATTCTGCTGAAGGGCTAGCGGCCGCACGTGAGGAGGTCGCAAATTTGAAGCAGAAACTTGCCACTGCCGAGAAGGCCGCAGAGATGGCGGGTCCGGCCGCTGTGGAAGCCTACAAGCTTTCTGATGAGTTCGGTGATTTCCAGGAGGCTAGCTTCGACCAAGGTTTTAATCACCTCGCTCGTTGTCTTTGGGCTTATCACGGCCGGGAGAGCATTACCTTGGAGGAAATGCTCCGTTGGGTTAACATGTCCCAGCGATCTCCCGACTTGTTGGCCATCCACCCGGATATCCCTTATGCAGCAGATCACATCGTCGCCATCTAAACCAACCAGATAGAGCGCGGCGACCCAGTGTGGGATCCTCCTCCAGTCAATCCTGTTAACTTTGCGATCTTGAAGAATCCTCCGGCAAGAGATCAACCTGGTGATGAGTACATTGACACTCCTCCCGGCTCCGTTTAAATGCCTTGTGCCTTTGTTTTGAAACAATTTATGCTTCTGCGGCTCTGTAATAATAACTTTGGCTCTACAACTTTTCGTACTATTTGGCGTCTTCATTTGATGGCTGTAATAACTTTATCTTTTTACTTTCTGTATTGACATTGTGGCCGTTTTGGCCCCTCTTGGTTTATCTACTGTGCTTTGTTTCTCTGATTTATCTCCTGCTATCTTGTTTTGTATGTGTGCGGCCCCCTTTATTTTGGCGAGATTTGTTGAGCTCGTGAAAATAACTAAGGCTAAAGAACTGAAAGTTGAGGAATTCCTGTTGCGTTAATATTTTCCCACCCCCCCTGTTTTGGTCGAGGTGCGAGGAGGCTTGAGCAAAACAGATCGTCGCCGCAATTCATTATAGCTTGTCTTTGCGGACTTGTTGCAAGTAATGAGGTATATTTTGCAAAGCTTGTCTTTCTGCGGCCCCCTAGTTTCGAGGCGGAGGGGATGCGTGCTGGAAACTTAGGAGCTGAGTTGACTTGACTAAACTAGCCTCTCGACTGTCGTGTTTGCCGGGAATCCAGGGATCTGGATTGATTTGACAGCTCACTGGCAGTGTATGTGTGTTCAAAACGGCCTAAAATCTCGGGCTAGTAACTGTGCCTGAATATAGCCAAGAATCGTGGGCAGATAACCGATAGGCATTAAATGCGTCCTTTGAATTTCAAAATTCAGATGACCCGCGCTCTACCTGGCCGTAGGATTTAATTGATCGTGGCCGTTCCTTTTTCTAACCTCTGTTATAAAAGGAGGAGGCATGCTTAACTTCATTTTTACCCTTTTTCTTGCGCAGATTCTTGTTACGAGAACCATGTCTCTTCCATCTGGAGAGGGTAGAGTGCGTGTTTTCAAAACCCGTCCTATTCGTGATGTATCCCCTTTCTTCTTTACTGCCTCTGACGTTGCTAAAAATCACTTCTGGCGCTATTTTGAGTGGGTTGAGCCTGCGAAGGAGAGGGGTTTAAATCAGAGCAAGGTCGAGGGTGACGGCTCTCTTTTGCGCGTACGTTTCTCGGGGTGGGCAGATTTTGTTGCACCACCTTCGTCAATACTTCCCAATCTTTCAATAGTGAGGGAGTTCTATTCCATCTTGTCTGAAGTTGCTTCTGAGGGGACTACCAGCTGTATTACCCTTCGTGGCGTCGCGGTCATTTTTACTCCGGAATCCATCAATGGTGCCCTGGGTATACCCACTATTGACCCCTCATCCCATTATGAGCTCGCCTGGAACCTTGCCGATGAGTCAAGTAGACAATCTTGCTTGCGACGAGCAATTCGCGAGCTCTTTCCTGATTATGAGCGACCTCGTGTACTAGGACCTGCGTCTGATCTTTCTCGCAGCAATCGTGAGTGGAAAAGGTTCATCAACTCGCGCGCCCTCTTGTCCACGGATAACGAGGCTGTTAGTGAAGCCAAGCTTTGCTTTTGCACGCTATTCGTGATCATCGTGTTGATATTGATTGGGGGATCTTGATACACCGGAAGCGGTTAATTTTGCGGTTTCTATGGACCGACATCGTCGCTTCCCTTTTGCTTCATTAATAACGAAGCTATGCAGCTTAGCGAGGGTGCCGAAGCATTCGCTGGACCGTTATAGGTACACTCATTAGATAGAGTGTAACCCCCTTTTTTTTTTTTGGAAAGGCATTGTAGGCCGCAGATTTGCTGGAAACAATTGTACTTCTTAATAAACGAAGATGGCTCTTTCATTTCGATTTCTTTCCATCTGCCATGTTCATACGCGGGCATACATATACTTTACATAAAGTATTTTTTCAGATTGTCTGCATGCCACGGTCGGTTGTACTCGCGACCTTGGTTATCGCTCAGTACGTAAGTTCCTTTTTTGACTATCCGAGCGATCCTCTCTGGGCCTTCCCAGTTTTCCGATAGTTTTCCTTCTTGGCCTCGTGGCCGGTGGCTTGTCTCCTTCGCAAAACATAATCTCCCACGGCGAAGTGATGCCCGCGAATGTGCTTGTCATGGTGACGCTTGGCGGCTTGTTTGCAATTGAGCAGACGGCCATATGATTCAATTCGCCTTTCCTCAGCCAAATCAAGATCGAGCTTTCTCTTGAGCGGGTTATCGGCCTCGCTAGAATAAGCGACCCTTAAACTTGGTAGGGCTATTTCTACTGGTGCCATAGCTTCGGATCCATAGGTTAGAGCAAATGGAGTTTCCCCAGTAGTTGTTTTCCGCGACGTTCGGAGAGCCCATAAGGCCGCGGGGAGGTGATCAGGCCATTTACCCGCCTTATCGCCCAAACTCTTTTTTAGTACCTGGAGTACCTGCTTGTTTGCGTTTTCAGCCTGACCATTTCCCTGAGGATAGCATACTGATGACTGCCAATGCTTGACGTTATTTTCTTCGCAGAATGTGTCGAATTCCTCTCTGAACTGAGGTCCGTGGTCCGATACTATTACTCTGGGGACGCCAAATCTTGTCCATATTTGATCGAGAAAAAAATAGGTTATGTCTTTGGTGCTGATTTTTACGAGCTTTAGCCTCGATCCACTTGGTGAAATAATCAACAGCGACTACCACGTATTCGCATCCGGAGCGACCCTTTTTTAATGGCCCAACGAGATCGATGGCCCACATGTCGAATGGCCATGCGGCGACGACGATGCTTTGCTCGACTGAGGGTAGCCTGGGGATGTCCGCAAATTTTTGACATACGTCGCATGCCTTGGCGTCCTCGGCGATTTTAGGCCAGTAATATCCGGCTAGTAAGATCTTTTGTGTGAGGGTGCGGCTAGCCGGGTGACCGCCACACGACCCTTCATGTAGTTCGGTGAGAAGTCCCTCCACCTCTTCAGGCCGCGCACATCTCAGTAAAGGTTTAGAGAACGACCGTCGATATAAAACATCGCTTAAGACGGTGTATCTAGCAGCTCTTCTTACCAGGGCTTTTGCCTCGTTTGGATCATCGGGGAGTTTTCCGGAATTGATATAATCCTTTATGATATCAATCCAACAAGGATTTGCGGATTGCAAGTCCATTATCTCGACCCTGTCGATGGCGGGGCTCGACAGGTATTCTACCAAGATCGATGGGTTGCTGATTTCGTCCTCGCTGGTCAGTTTAGATAAATAGTCAGCTCTATGATTGTCTTCCCGGGGGATGTTGGTGAATTTGCAGTATTTAAATCCGCTTTCGAGCTTCTTGACGAGATTTATATATCTCTGTAGAATCTCGCAGTGAATGCCAAACGATCCCGTCACTTGATTAACCACCAATTGTGAATCACAGAAAACTTGAACATTTTCGACCTTCATTGCTCGGGCGAGCTCAATTCCTGCAATGACCGCCTCATACTCTGCCTGGTTATTTGATGCGGTGAAATTAAACCTTAAGGCCTTCTCAATTTCCTCTGAGGTTCCAGGCTCTAGTAAGATGATCCCTGCGCCGCAACCTTTAAGATTGGCGGCGCCATCGACATAGAGTTGCCAACAGTGACTTGGCCGTTCTAGCTCGTCCGCTGTGGTACTTTTGTCAAGGCTATTATTCGTGTCGAGGTGCTTTCTCATATTTTTGTTGAAACTTGTTTCGACGATAAAATCGGGCAATGCCTGCGCTTTGATAGCCTTTCGAGGTTCGTAGCGGATGTCGAATTCGGTGAGCTCGATGGCCCAACGTAACAGACGACCTGACAGGTCTGGCTTGTGGAGGACCTATCATAGCGACGCGTCTGACAATACAATAATTGAATGCGATGAAAAGTAAGCCCTTAATTTCCGGGCAGCTATGACAACGCAGTAGGCCAACTTTTCGATATTAAAATAACGACTTTCTACAGGGCTTAAAGCCTTAGAAACATAATAAACAGGCCTCTGCGAGGTACCCTCTTCTTTGACAAGTGCTGCGGCGATTGTCCTATCTGAGGCGGCTAGGTACAATAGTAGCACATCTCCGACCGCGGGACTAGTAAGCAACGGCGGACTTGAGAGGTAGGCCTTGAGTTCGCTGAAAGCTTGCGAGCACTCTTCTGTCCATGAAAAGGTTTTATTCCCCCTCAGGATTTTGAAGAAAGGTAGACACTTCTCAGCGGATTTTGAGATAAACCTTCCCAGGGCTATTATTCTTCCGTTCAGCCTTTGTACTTCCTTGACGCTAGTTGGCTCACTCATATTTATCAGCGCCTCGATTTTTTCGGGGTTGGCCTCAATCCCCCTTTGACTCACCATGAACCCCAGAAATTTTCCTGCTGCGACCCCAAAGGTACATTTGGCAGGGTTTAGTTTCATCGAATGATTTTTTACATTTGCGAAGGTTTCGCGAAGGTCCACCAGGTGGTCCTGGCGACTTGATTTCACGACCATGTCATCAATGTAAGCCTCCATGTTCTTGCCTATCTGCGTGCCAAAAACTCTGTTCACCATTCTTTGAGAGGTTGAACCTGCGTTCTTTAGACCAAATGGCATCATTTCGTAGTAATATAACCCGCCGGCGGCCCTGAAGGCCGTTAGCTCTTTGTCCTCGTTGGCCATTTTGACCTGGTGATAGCCAGAATAGGCGTCCAGAAAGCTTAGGGTCTCAAAACCTGCGATCCCATCAACCATCTTGTCAATTCGGGGCAACGCGTAAGGGTCTTTGGGACAAGCTTTGTTCAGATCGGTGAAGTCGACGCACATCCGCCACTTGCCATTGTGCTTTTTTACCATTACTACGTTTGCCAGCCAGGTGGGATACTGAAGCTCCTTGATTATGCCCGCTGCTAAAAGTTTCTCGACCTCAGTTTTTATCGCGACCTCTTTCTTTGTTGAGAATTGACGCGCCCTTTGTTGTATCGGTTTGAAGTTGGGGTCGACACTAAGATTATGTAAGGCGACCTCCGACTCCACGCCTCTCATATCGGTTACCTCCCAGGCGAAGGCGTCCAAGTTTGCCTTCAGAAGCTCGATCAGCTCCTCCCTGTCTTTCTGGGTTGTTTGCGACCCTATCTTTATCATTTGATTTGGGTGTTCGTCATTTATGATAACCTCGACCAGTTCATCCTCGGCAGTGAAATCGGGCTCGTCTCGGATTTGCAACGTCTCAACCTCTACTACTCCCCCCGGGACCTCTCTTATCGCAGCGATCTGATCCTTAGCCACATTGAATCCCTCCACTCGGGGTCGCTTAGAGTCGACCCTGTTTTTGGTCATATACTCGAGGAAAGATCCGGGCCGGCTTGTGGCAACCCCGATTTCATCCCCCACATGGAATTTGACCCTTTGGTGGGGAATAGATGCTACCATTTGAAACTTCTTCATAGCTGGGATTCCCAAAATCACGTTGTAGTAAGAGGGGAGGTCGATTACCAAGAAAGTTATTGCCTCCGTTCGACAGGGCTCATAATCACCCAAAGTGATGTTGAGGTCGATCGTGCCTTTGACCCGCACCGTGTCGTTGGTGAAACCCTCGAGCACCCCAAGGTAGGGTTTTAACTTGGCCTCCCCGAATCCGATCTGTTTTAAACAGTCAAAATAGATGATGTCGCGGCCAGCCCCAGTGTCGACCATTACTCGATTGACGCCATGCTTGTCATTCACTCCTACCTTTATGACGAGGGTTATTTCCATAGGGCCGCTGACTGTTGTCAGCTCACTTTTCGTAAATATGATCCCTTTCTCATTCTCTCCCAACACTATCTGTTTCTCGAAGCTGCGGGTATTGATTTGGTTTATCTGAGATTTCAGTTGATGGTTGCTGGGAATATTCCCATGGATGACCTGAACCTCTCTTTGATAAACGCGGGGCTGGCGTCCTTGACTGGGTGCGTTGTTCCCCTCGCGCTTATATTTATTTGCTGGTCCCTCACGGATCAGCCTTTCTATCTCGCGCCTCAAGGTGAAGCATTCATCGGTAATATGACCATGGTCTTTGTGATAGTCGCAATATTTGGATTTATCACGACTATCGGGGTTGCCCCGCATAGGCTTGGGTTTGTCAAAATGTTCGCGAATCTCAAACAGTATTTGGGATGCTTTGGTGTTGAGCGGGGTAAAGTTGTCCTCGCTGAATTTGTATGGTTTCTTTACTTCCCGATCACGATTGGCCTCTCGACCCTTTTCCCTTTTACGATCATCCGTGCGATCCTCCTTTGGTGAACGTGGCTCTGCCTTAGGTTTTGTTTTCCCTGAGGATGGTGCTTCGCTGACCCCCATCATTCTTGCCCTTTCTAACATCTCCTTGAGGCCCGCTTTGGGGGGCCGCAGATTGAATTCAGTCTTCATCGGGCCCTTGGCGATTCCGGTGAGGAAGCACGTTATGACCGCATCTTCCGGGATGTTTCTCGTCTGATCATATGTTCTGATGAATCGCTCGTAATACTCTTTTCCCGACTCATGTCCTCCCATACGTATTTCATACAGGTCCTCGATGGTTTTCTTGGGTCGGCTTGCCGATCCAAATTCTCTGACAAATTTTTCCGATAAATCTTCCCAACTTTCAACTGAGCCACGAGGAAGCCCGCGTATCCAGGATGCAGCTCTATCTTGCATGCTACCGACCAAAGCAATGCACCATGCGGACTTATTTTGTGTGGCAAGGGTGATGTGACCCTGGAATGCGGTGAGCCAGTCGTTTGGGCATGAGTTCCCGTTGTAATAGTTATAACTGGGATAACTAACCTTTTCTCTGATGGGAGGCAGCGTTTCGGTGATCCTCCTAGCGAGCACGTCGATTCCCGAGATCGGGGCGACTTTCTCGACTGGACTCGCCTTTTTTAATTCTGCGAGCTCTTTCTTCATTACCTCCATCTGTTATGCCAAGATAGGGTCGAACCTTGGTCGCGACTGTGTTTGCGTATCAGCTCGCTCCGCTCTGTGCTCTGATTCCCTAGGATCTCGCGATCCTTCTTGGCGGGCCCTTTTTTCTCTGATGATCATGCGCGCATCCTGCGTGTGTCTATCCTGCTGAATGGGTGCTTCTCCCCCAGGAAGGCTGAGGCGACTTGGGGCCGAGGCCTTGTCCTTCTCACCTAACCTTTTGAAAGCGGATTCTTTATCGGCCCTCTTTCCTTTTTGATGATCGCGATCTTGGCGGGCCGAAGTTTGTGGAATATCTCTCCTCGGTCCGTTTCGACCCGAAGAGTGTACACTCTCCTCTATATCGATCTGTTGGATTTGGCTCTGGCGACCTTTGTCTAAGACCGCGGGAGCGGTTTCATTTCTGGGAGGATTTGGGGGTCGAATCGACATTGGGGCCTGGCCCTTAGCCACAAGACGAGAGTTGGTGAGATACATGGTTTCCGCATACCTCACATATTCTCTCATTTCTGCTATCTCCGGGTCCTCCTGAGAACCTAGTCCTCCCTCCGGGGTCGGTCTTTGGCTCCCTGTGACCTTTCTCTTTCACGGCGAGCCTCGTCAAGGGTAGCAATAGCCTCTTTTGACTTGGCCTTTTGATTAATGACATTTCTAGCGTCGCTGGGTGCCAGGACCCCTCTTTGCGATCCCTCTCTTTCTGCTGGGAGATTGTCAACCGTTTCTCCCACGCCCTCTCCACGAGTCTGATGCAGCATAACACCTTTTACGGGGGTTTGGGGTATTATGTGTCCTTTACTTCCTACCATGTCTGTGGGGTGGCTTTTTAGGGGAAGAATAGCGGCAAGAAAGGTTTATTTGTGTACGTTATTCCTATGGAAATGATTTGCTTAAAAGGGGCTTTGTCTTGATGGGGGCTTTTGAAGTAGAAAAGGTCACCTTTTTGAGTGATTTCTTTGATAAGGGAATAAAAACAAAAGCGGTTTGAGGACTTTCTTTGTAAGATTACCTCTTTTTTTTTATGAGCTCTCGATCAGCCTCTTTTGATGATGCAGAAACGGACCTCCTTTTAGATTAACCGCTTCCCGGTAACGGAGCCAACTGATGATGCAAAAATCATCACGGTGGCGCGACGGTGGGTGTTTTTAGTGGATATCTGGCTTATCTGTGGAGATTTTTGTGTATGTTAGCCGGAGGCTTTACGGAGGCGATAGGTGTTGGGGAAGATAGTATTTTTGCAGAGCTTTTCCTTGTTTTTCTATTATATGTCATGTCCTTTTATGAGGTTACACAAGACTTCCTTTTATAGGAAGAGAAATCTTAGGGGCCAAGTAATGGATAAGTGCTGTGGAGCAGCTTAGTCACTAATCTTACTTAATAGTTAAGCAAACACTAAATATCTAACCACAAGTGGATAAAGTATCTAGCAGCAAGTGGGTATAATATCTGGGCGGCGATCCTTCGGGATTCCTGGGGCCGCCAACACTGTTCCTTGCCTTTGCTCCCTGTTCCTTCTCAAGTCTCATGCGACCCTTTAAGGGCCATCGATCCAAGGCCTCGATCCGCCCTCTAGCTCTGGCGACGCTCTAGGAGGGGTCGATGGTGGCGGCCTTTACTAGATATCATTGGCGTCGCCGTCGCGTGGTCGCGGACCTGCCTGGTGTGGTGAAGTATAGGCTCTTTTCAGACCAGACGGTGGCGACATTATTTATATCACCACCATCTTGGCCACTCTTGGCCAAGATCTCTCTTCTCATCTCCTCCCCATTTCTTCCATTTCCCCTCTTCTTCCATCTCCTTTCTTCTCTTTTTCTTGTTTTCATTTTGGGCCCATATATATATATATATATATATATATGTCGATGTATGTATATATATATGCATATGTGTATAAATAAATAGAGTAGTATCGTTGTAATGCTTGGATTTATTATCGAGGATTGTTGTCTCGGAAGCCGTTGTTACTTTCACGAGGATTAGGCTCCGATTCAGCAGTTGTAATCGGTAATTTTCTAATGTTATTATGTTTATTATTTCTAGCTATTTACATACATATATATATTAGTAGTAGTAATATCTAGCCAAGATATGAATCTGAATTAGTTAATCTTTTGGTAAAATGAATGATCGACTCTGGTAATCATGATTAAAACTAATTATAAAGAATCTTTTTCTATTTTGCAACGTATTGATAATATATTCGGAATGACGTAATCAATCATGATGAATACCACATATAACCTGGCGATGTACTGACCAGAGAAGTCAGGATATGAGTAAAAATAGAAAAACCGGAGGGTAAAAATGACCGTCTGATTAACGGAATCCTATTTCCTACCCGGGGGCAGATTTGTCCTGGAAAGATGAATCTTATTGAAATTTGTACTCGAGATCTTAATAATGTTAAAATCACAGTTTAATTGAAACTACACCGTTTGTATTAAATCGATCCGCTTGACAACCGGAGCCTCTTGAATAACATCGGCCGTCTGACGAACGGAATAACCTCTTTTATCCGGGGTAGATTTGTACTCGGTACCTGTTCAGACTAACTAAGATTAGCATGGGGCAGTTGTGGACCTTGGACTGATGACATTTGACATATGACAATTTCATACGCTCGTGTGAGGAGGAGTTGTCTAGCTTAGGAGTACACCGGTTCATACATAATTGATCTCCTTGTATCAAGGAAAAGATCTGTCTCATTCAATTCTACTAAAAAGAGATATTGATTCAGTAAAGTATTCTTGGCTAGATCCAAAAATATATATATTATCTATTTTTATATTTATATATTATATTTACTGTTTTACTAACATTTAACTAATCTAACGATCTAACCCGATAAAATGGTAAAAACTGCGACTTAGATCGAGTTAATAATAGCTTCTTGGTGTTTAACCCCACTTAAAAGAATTACCATGTTTTCCCTGAGGAATACGACCTGACTCACCAGACTAGAGCTACAATTTGACCCGGTACACTGCCGGTTAGGATCTGTATAGCCTAGGTAATGTCCGTCAGCTTTCTGCCGCCGTTTCCAATGTTAGGTTTAGGTCTGTCAGCATTTTGGCGCCGTTGCCGGGGAAACGAAGGCTTTGTGTCTACGTCCCCTGGGAAACGACGCCAGGAAAATATCCTTGATAATCCGTTGCCGGGGAAAACGTCGCTAATTTCTTTCTTTGTGTCTAGGGTTACTACTTGTATTAGTTCAAAATTCTCGAGGATAAGTCAACACTCTTCTTATCACATTTCTTTTTTTGTTTTCCGTTGGTATCTACCTTCTTTTAGTTACCAATTTTCTTCTTCTACCAATTTCGAGTTATTTTCTATTTTCGATAGTAGAAAGTAAACGCGGTTCGTTTATTTTTGTTGGTACCTACCTATTGGTAAGATACCAATTTAAAAAAAAAAAAAAATACACTCGGTAAATACCGAGTGGACTCGGTAATTACCGAGAGAAAAAAAAAAGTGGTTTTTTTTATCGATTTTGTGTTATTTTCTATTGGATATTTTTTCTCAACTTGATTTTAACCAACTTGATGGTGCATGTGAGGATTTATCATTACACCCACCATCTTCTTACCACTTCCTAGCATCTTCATCATTTTCCATCGCCATATTCATGTATATATATATATATATATATATATATATATATATATATATATATATATATATATATATACATATCAACCTCCCTATATATATCCCTCAACTCCATTCACAAACCTTGCCCCATCTTGGCCTCTCTTGGCCAAGATCTCTTCTCATCTCCTCCCCATTTCTTCCATTTCCCCTCTTCTTCCATCTCCTTTCTTCTCTTTTTCTTGTTTTCATTTTGGGCCCATATATATATATATATATATATATATGTCGATGTATGTATATATATATGCATATGTGTATAAATAAATAGAGTAGTATCGTTGTAATGCTTGGATTTATTATCGAGGATTGTTGTCTCGGAAGCCGTTGTTACTTTCACGAGGATTAGGCTCCAATTCAGCAGTTGTAATCGGTAATTTTCTAATGTTATTATGTTTATTATTTCTATCTATTTATATACATATATATATTAGTAGTAGTAATATCTAGCCAAGATATGAATCTGAATTAGTTAATCTTTTGGTAAAATGAATGATCGACTCTGGTAATCATGATTAAAACTAATTATAATGAATCTTTTTCTATTTTGCAACGTATTGATAATATATTCGGAATGACGTAATCAATCATGATGAATACCACATATAACCTGGCGATGTACTGACCAGAGAAGTCAGGATATGAGTAAAAATAGAAAAACCGGAGGGTAAAAATGGCCGTCTGATTAACGGAATCCTATTTCCTACCCGGGGGCAGATTTGTCCTGGAAAGATGAATCTTATTGAAATTTGTACTCGAGATCTTAATAATGTTAAAATCACAGTTTAATTGAAACTACACCGTTTGTGTTAAATCGATCCGCTTGACAACCGGAGCCTCTTGAATAACATCGGCCGTCTGACGAACGGAATAACCTCTTTTATCCGGGGTAGATTTGTACTCGGTACCTGTTCAGACTAACTAAGATTAGCATGGGGCAGTTGTGGACCTTGGACTGATGACATTTGACATATGACAATTTCATACGCTCGTGTGAGGAGGAGTTGTCTAGCTTAGGAGTACACCGGTTCATACATAAATGATCTCCTTGTATCAAGGAAAAGATATGTCTCATTCAATTCTACTAAAAAGAGATATTGATTCAGTAAAGTATTCTTGGCTAGATCCAAAAATATATATATTATCTATTTTTATATTTATATATTATATTTACTGTTTTACTAACATTTAACTAATCTAACGATCTAACCCGATAAAATGGTAAAAACTGCGACTTAGATCGAGTTAATAATAGCTTCTTGGTGTTTAACCCCACTTAAAAGAATTACCATGTTTTCCCTGAGGAATACGACCTGACTCACCAGACTAGAGCTACAATTTGACCCGGTACACTGCCGGTTAGGATCTGTATAGCCTAGGTAATGTCCGTCAGCTTTCTGGCGCCGTTTCCAATGTTAGGTTTAGGTCTGTCAGCATTTTGGCGCCGTTGCCCGGGGAAAACGTCGCTAATTTCTTTCTTTGTGTCTAGGGTTACTACTTGTATTAGTTCAAAATTCTCGAGGATAAGTCAACACTCTTCTTATCACATTTCTTTTTTTTTTTCCGTTGGTATCTACCTTCTTTTAGTTACCAATTTTCTTCTTCTACCAATTTCGAGTTATTTTCTATTTTCGATAGTAGAAAGTAAACGCGGTTCGTTTATTTTTGTTGGTACCTACCTATTGGTAAGATACCAATTAAAAAAAAAAATACACTCGGTAATTACCGAGAGAAAAAAAAATGTGGTTTTTTTATCGATTTCGTGTTATTTTCTATTCGATATTTTCTATTCCACAAGAATTGTCAAATCGAGTTATGAAAACGGCCGAAATCAGTAATGAAACACCATCTGATTCAGGTTTTATCTATTTCAAGTTATTTTTCTATTTTTCGATAGTTGATGACCAGAAGTGGTAAGGCCCCACTCACTCCTTATAGGCCTGATTTAAACACTTACGAAAGGCAGTTAAGAGTAGAGAGTAAACGCGGTCATATCAGTCAGGGAAATCCTGACCAAGTATCATTTTCAAATCGAAATACGAGAATGACTGAAACTAGTGATGAAACACCTGAACGAGGGCTTGATCATGCCCAAGGGAATATTAATAAATAAAATAAAAATAGAAATAATCAGAATTGGAAGCAGGTTGGAAGGAACCAAGTTTGAAAGGGCCAATTCAAACCGAACCTTATCCAGCTCAACCCAAATTCATCTCGGTTCAACCAGATAAGCCAACACCATATCCAATGCATATTTTGAAGAAAAAGGTACAGAATGATGAAACACAGTCATTCGAGGAAGCTTTACCATATTCATCTAATGACAAGGGTAAGGGAGGTATACATTCTATCCCTATTACAAAGATGAAGTTGGATAAAAAGTATGTATGTTTTCTTGACGATTTTAGTAAGAGAGAAGTTTGGGAGTTAATCATGAGAGCGTTGTCTTCAACACTTACAATTCATTGAAATATCCATGCATTACACTAGAATCTTGTTCTTGTGTGTACACTTTGTGTTTTTTTTTGCTGTGGATTGTACTAACACGCAGGTAATTGAAGAAGATGACTTCAGCAATAATGTGAAAGCTCGCAAACCTAAAGCTCGAAAATCAAAGGAAAAGGTCAAGAATCATTTGGATTGGTGGAAATTGTCTAACCTCTGTTGGAGACCGGTGTTAAAGAAGAATGTGGTGCGTGAGGATGACCCACCACCAGTGCCTTAAAAACTGAAGCACGGTAAAGTCTGGCTATAGACTATAAATGTAGTCAATGACGGGTACTATCCTTCCTTTTTACTCCTTAAGCATTTATTTTTAGTGGATTATGTGCTTAATTGTTACGTGCTTTTGTGAGTAATTGTTAGAAGTATCCCGTTTTGTTTAGTATATTATATTAGTTAATCCAAATCATTTTGGTCGAGCAAACGACGTTAACCAAAAGCGCTACCGGGAGGCAGCCCGTAAAAATGTTAAATATAATAATTACTCATACTTTGGATGATACTTTGCTAATACTTAGGATTGATTTTCATTTTGTTTCACCAAGTCTTAGGATGAATGTTTGAATGACATTAAAAAAGGGAATGATTAGGTGGTTATCCGAAAATCCCGATGGAAAAAAAAAGAGAAAATTCAAATGCATCATTTCTTAGACTTAGGTGTTAGAACGATTTGAAATAACCCTTGAGGATCTGGGTATAAAAGACTCAGAGTTAATACTTTGTCACACATTTCATATCATGATCTAGTCTGTTTTAAATTTCAAATAATGTGTGACATGTATTAGTTCAACTACTGTGGAATATTGTGTGTTTTAAATCAATAAAAGTTTATGTGGTGTGTTTATCTACCCTTTTGCATTACACTGTCACACTCCACATACTTTTATTTTATTTGCACACACAACGGTCATAACTTTGACCCACCCACCCACCCTTTTTTATCATCCGAGTATTTGTTTTGACTTGTTTTAGTGCATCATTGCTTTCCCAACAACTTTTTTTACACTCACTTTACATTGGGGACAATGTAAGTTAGTAAGTGGGGAGTGGAGTCGTTGGTCTAGCAATGGAATTAATGTTTATTTTGTATCAATAAATCCTTTAGTTTTCGATCTTTTTCGAGCATTATTTAGTTGATTAAAATAAACTGTATAAGGTATATATTTCATAGATTTGAAGATGTAATGATCAATTTGGATGTGTATAACCAATGTGAACCGTAAGTGCATTGTAATTCCAAATATATTTGTGTAACATGAATTCCTTCACGTAAAGCCTTTGATATTGAAGCGGAAAATTTTAAACTATATCCATTCAGTATCCTAGTGGTTATTCTATAGATAATTGCAGTAACTTAGTACCTAACTTTTGAATGTGTACTGTGAATATCTGAAGGTTTGAACGTGATAGGAAGGATATAAGTTAAAGAAGAATACCAAATTAAGATGAACTATCTATATGTCGGTTGTAGCTACCAATGATTTGAGTGCAGTAGGGCGTTATCACGAAACGTCCTATATCACTATGAGGTATAAAAGCTCCCGACTGCCTGATGATAGTAGTCTAGCTAGGGTGTTATCACGAAACATCCTATTGCTGGGAATGAGGGCATATGCTACAAATGTGAAATTAAGCTCATCGAAAAAAAAAAGAATTTTTTTTTGTTTTTTTGTTTTGTTTAAACATGGTTGAAAACTTAGTTATCTTCTGACTATCCCCAGTATAAACTGAATGATATGCTTTAGGGATTATCCTAATAAGTACACGGGAGGACGTTGTGTGGAACTGTTACTGCCTATACCTAGGAAAGTCATTAGGACTGTCTGAATGGATATTTGTGCGTTTGCTTGAATTATTCAAGAGAGGATAGTGGAAATTGAAAAGGCTTGTCACACACACACTCTGTTATACATTTATATTGAGGTTAATGCCTGGTTGTAATTCTAATGGTTGTATTATCTGGTTGTCCCTTATATCTTATATCTTCATGAATTTATCTCTTATTCATTTTGTTTTATCGCTTGTTTTGCTCGAGGACGACCAAAAGCTAAGTAGGGGGTTGTGATGAGAGATAAATTTATGATCATTATTATGACATTTCGCCCCACTTCTGATACCATTTTGAGCATTTATGTATCAAATCAAGTCATAAATACTAAGTTTTATCAAAATGTATAAGTAGTAATTATTATATAAATTATCGTGTTTTTATGGTATTTTTATAAGTTTTTTTTATCGATTTAATAACCGGACTGTCGTGATAAAAATTACTATATTTTATAAACGTTTTATTTTTCACTATTATGTTAGATCTAAAAATATCATAGCTAAAGACTGTAATATTAACCTAAAAAGAGTCAGTAAAATTCAACGCAGCTTACGAACTTTTGTTGTCAGATTTACTCGCGGTTCGTTTCTTTGTATTCAGGTAAGAAAGATAAGATTTACTGCGGAGACAGAACTAAAGACTGGATAACGAGACGAGAGTTTTGCCTGACTGAAGAAGGAATACTTGGAGCCCAAGGCCATCAAAATATCCCACGTAACGACAGGTTTTGAGGTCTAAAAAGATGTATTTTAAGGATAGAAGAAGTTGCCATAAGCTAACGAGTTCAAACGGATCAATTGTCCTGAATGCTTCTACCGTAAAATATCTACGACAGACATTTGACCCAACTTAGAGGCATTTTCTGGGGAAGAGTTCTTCATAAAAGTTGTAGATATTCAAATGAGCTTTCCAACGCATTTTGAATCACGTCAATTGGAGGTCTACAACTCAAGTTATGGTTATTTTATCGATAAGCGCCGCTATAGAAACGCCGGGAAAAGTGGAGATATTTTTCCAACTTGATTATATTCTCCCATGTGGTGCATGTGAGGAGCAATGATGGATATACCCTCCCATGTTCTTGATGATCGCTTCCATGTGCATGATGTTCCATGGCTATCCATGTATATATATATATATATATGTATATCTCTCCCTATATATACTCCCCCATTTCCATTCCATCTTTCTTGCCCCATCTTGGCCACTCTTGGCCAAGATCTCTCTTCTCCACCTCCTCCCATTTCTTCCATTCCCCTCTTCTTCATGTCCCTTCTTCATCTCTTTTCTCTTTTTATTTTGCTTTCGGGCCCGTATATACATATATATATATATATATATATATATATATATATATATATATATATATATATATATGTCTATGTATGTATATATGTTTTTATAAATAAAAGTAGTACCGTTGTAATGCTCGAGAAGATTATCCGAGAAAATTGTATTGAAGAAGTTGCTATTTTCAGAGGATACGACTTAGATCTACAATAAACGGGTAATTTTATCAAGTTATTACTTTTGTTGTTTTTTTTATATATATATTATATTTATCACTATGTTAAACTAAAAATATATCTAGCCAAGATATGAATCAATTAGTTAATCTTTTGGTAAAATGAATGATCGACTCTGGTAATAATGATTAAAACTAATTATAATGAATCTCTTTCTATTTTGCAACGTAATCTAATGAATTGACGTAATCAAGCATGATGAATACGATATCAGTAAAAATAGAAAAACCGGAGGGTAAAAATGGCCGTCGATTAACGGAATCCTATTTCCTACCCGGGGGCGATTTGTCTGGAAAGATGAATCTTATTGAAATTTGTACTCGAGATCTTAATAATGTTAAAATCACGGTTTAATTGAAACTAAACCGTTTGTGTTAAATCGATCCGCTTGACAACCGGAGCCTCTTGAATAACATCGGCCGTCTGACGAACGGAATAACCTCTTTTATCCGGGGTAGATTTGTACTCGGGACTGTTCAGACTAACCAAGATTAGCAGTTGTGGACCTTGGGTGATGACATTTGACATATGACAATTTCATACGCTCGTGTGAGGAGGAGTTGTCTAGCTTAGGAGTACACCGATTCATACATAATTGACCTCCTTGCATCAAGGAAAAGATCTGTCTCATTCAATTTCACTACAAAAAGATATTGATTCAAGAAAGTATTCTTGGCTAGATCCAAAAATATATATATTATCTATTTTTATATTTATATATTATATTTACTGTTTTACTAACATCTAACTAATCTAACGATCTAACCCGATAAAATGGTAAAAACTGCGACTTAGATCGAGTTAATAATAGCTTCTTGGTGTTTAACCCCACTTAAAAGAATTACCATGTTTTCCCTGAGGAATACGACCTGACTCACCAGACTAGAGCTACAATTTGACCCGGTACACTGCCGGTTAGGATCTGTATAGCCTAGGTAATGTCCGTCAGCTTTCTGCCGCCGTTTCCAAGGTTAGGTTTAGGTCTGTCATCTAGCAGCCGGAGTTTTTCCGGTAGCAATCCAAGGAGGATTCCGGCAAGGGGTTCGTGTGGATTAGCGATAGAGGCCGGACGCGTGGACGGCTTGCGCATTGAACTACTCTCCGTTGACGGTCAAAGCGACGATCTTATAGATCATCTGAGGTATAACCGTCAAACTACTTAACGTGTTTATTGCATTAAACGAAGAACGATCTAGAAAAAGGAAATCAAATTTTAAATTCCGCTGCGTTAAACTAGTGATTTCCTAACAACGTGTTATTCCGAGAGAGCATGATATCCAGATTATAAGATATGATCGTTAATGTATTGACACTTGAGATACGATCGTATGGATATTATTACAGCGATAGGATTGTAAGTTGCAAAGTAACTGCTTCACATGAAAGGTAGTAATCATTGCTTTTGACTCTTCGGACGATTGAGGGTCACGGTGTGTTGCTAGACGCTATCCCGTGATCGTTAGGCATGAAGGGCATTTTCGTAATTTGCACTTTGTGTCTACGGCCAACATATTCGGAAGCCTATCGGGTCACACACATATGAACATCGAGTCGTATTAAAATGCGGTTATAGTTGATAACCAAATAAGGAAAGTTTATCTCTAGACTATAAAAGTTATAGTGGTAAATTAATATTGTGGTATTTATTTATTATGAATAAATAAAATACAAGATATTAATTATACATAAATTATATTAATTAAAGAATATTCCGGAAGCCAATTATTTGCTATATGGGGCGCCACATTTAGGTGTATAAGATACACTTGGATTATGCATCTTAATTAATAAGATTACCATAATATTAATATTAGATATTAATTGATTTTGGAAAATAGATTTATGGTAATAAGATAAATATATTCAATATAGGATATTGGCAATATTTATTTTTTATTTAATATAAGATATTATAATAAAAGAGATAAATCAATCTAAGTGATTTTCCTTATTTTATTGGGAAAGGGTTTTCTTCTCCTCCACTCTATTAGGGGCGCCCCACTCACTATAAATAATAGGTGGGTGTCAAACTCTTTTGTATATCACAATTCCAAGAGCTAATAGTTCTTGAGTAAAATATAGAGCTTCCTATAGAGAGTTAGAGAGAGAGAGAGAAAAAGTCCGGTCTAGCAGCCGGATTTTTCCAATAGCAATCCAAAGGGGATTCCGGCGAGGATTTCGTGTGGATCAACGATAGAGGCTGGACGCGTGGACGGCTTGCGCACTGTACTACTCTCCGTTGACAGTCAAAGCGACAATCTTGTAGATCATTGTCCCGGATTTTATTGATTATGAAAATAAGAATGACAAGTTATAAATTTATAATCCGGTTTCCCCAAGAGGAGGGATCGTAGTATAGCGATGTAAAACCGGAGTCGAACTCAGGGATTCGAGGTTGAGGGGTGGTTCAGTCTTGAGTCACAATTGTCACGAGATACGTTTCAAACTTAAGATTACTGTAATGAGATTAAAAGAGGTCAAACAATAGGTTTCACAATTTAACAAATTATCAGGTTTCTAGTCATACAAGCATGCAATATCAGGACCAAAGATTAGGATCTCCTAAACCGAATGTAATCCCTAATCTCTTAGGTGAAAGATACAATCAAAACACAATGTATAATCTCTCGATTAATTTATCTAAACCGTATTCGATAAACTCTCGTTTTATACTCGAATATTATGGTTCAATTACGTGTTATACTGATTCAATGCATACAATCTCTCGTATGGCAATCCGTAAGCAAAATCTATCGATCAAGCTATGAACAATAAAATGTAGAACTTGTAATCTAACCTTTGGTTTGAAATACTGCAATGCTTTATATTAGAAAACCCGAAAACCGTCGAATTGCTTCCCCCAATTGCTTGCCCTTGATGAGTTTAGCTATCCATACCACTAATGACCATTTTGGGTTGATGAGAATGCACCATATAGTTATGTGTAGAGCAGGAATTTATATGAAATAAAGCCAAGGTCATGAACAACAATGGAAATTTTGAAGAAATGTCTAAGTATTTGATTATTAAAACTAGAATGGAAACAATACAAGAATTTGTTTGATAGACTCTCACTCTCAAAATGCTAAAAACAAAGACTGAAAAAGAAGAGGAAATTCCCTGCACTCAGTTCCCAATGAACAGTATTTATCAAATAAGAATATGCTATCAATTATTATAATATTAACTTTTCCCTTGCTTTGCTCTCAAAACAGCCCCTTGAATCACTCCCACGTGACTTGGACAAAAAATGAGTGTCCTTGACTTGCTTTTATTGAGTGTCATTGACTTGCTCCAATGTTTGAATGTATTATGTACCTACAACACATATGAAATATACCAAAGCATAACACATTTCCACAATGATATAAAATAATCATTTAAGCACATAAAATGTGTTATTTGGAAATTAACATTTATAAAACCATGTTTGCTCAATAAATCATTTTAAGATTCATTTTCAATGCAAATTATATTAGTTAGGGTGAAATTATAATATAAAGTATAATAAAGTATCGTATAATTCCACCCTTAACAACTCCCCCATACTTAAACCTTTGTTCGTCCCGAACAAAACAATCAAAACATAGCTCAACTTTTATATCTATCCAAATAGTTTCCGAACTCAAGTGACCACAGATGCAATGACCATAGCGGGGAGTACCAAGTAGCGATAGACATTGTGTATGTGTTAAAACAAGCCTTTTTCAATTTTCCACAATCTTTCTAAACACATATCCTTTACAAAGCAATTATAATGAACATCTACGGCATAACAGTTTCAATCACGCAAAAAGTCGTCCTGTGTGCTCATTAGGATGATCCCTAAATCATATATATAAGTTTATACTGGGGATAAAGTTATCATTAACCAAGTCTTGAATTTATTCCAACTCACGCAATGCTATAATTTTTTTTATTTTTTTATTTTATTTTTTTATTTTTTTTTTTACTTTTTCACACTATTTAACACACACATCAGAAGTGAGCTTTTGCCCGTCATAGTAGAAATAGGACATTTCGTGATAATCCCTTACCTACTCCAATCATAAGGCAGCTTTTCTGAAACATACACTACATTACTTAAACGGGATTTCTGGCTGGCAGTGGCTGAAGTAAAGCATACCACTGTGCATAATACCCCAAGTAACGATTTTATTTATTCGTTTTATTTCAAGACTTTGGCAATGGTTTATTTATCACATTCAAATATACAGATATTCACAGCACACGTTCGGGACTTAGGCGTTCAATCACTGTTACTATTAAGATGAATCACTAGAGAAGTAAAAGGATATGGTTTAAAATTCATGCTTTTATATCAAAGGCTTTCGTGAAAGTGTGGTCTATCTCACATCGGTACAAGCATGCTATAGTTATCTTACGTAGTCACATAGAATCATTGTAAGGAAACTACAACTAGTGAGCGTTTTGTTTCAATTACATGCCGGAATCTACAAGTGTTCAAGTGTAAATTTTTATTTTATTATTATTTTTTTTAATCTCTTTTGCATTAAAAACATGATAGTATGATCAAGGGTGATTATAGGTGCAATGAACCAAGAACCCCCCCACACTTAGAATACAACGTGTCCTCAAGTTGTTTAGGAAATAAATTAGAGATCAAGTACTTAGCTGATTCGATAGAGCGTAGGATCGTTGTGCAGGCTGGAGCATGAACAATTCGCAACGATCCTCATAAGTGTAGGTCATATCAACCAAATAGCTATAGTGCAACCTGTAGGACTTGAAAACCACAAACAATATCTCGGGGCAAAGTTGGGGGCATGCTATAATAAGATATGGGAGATAGTGACTCGGGCATGATGACAGATGATCATGATAGGCTAGCACGAGATACATGCCAAAAGATAATAAACATAGCCATCCCGACATAATATGAAGCCAAGGCCTAAGTATCAGAAAAACAAACATTGGAGAGTATAACTCAATCCTTTTATTACGAAAGACAAGGAAAATAAAATAGAAAAACTAGCTAACACACAAAGCTAGGACACCTCCTAGCAGCGCTTTTATTTACGTTGTTAGCTCAACTTCCTTTTTGAACTCAACCCGGATCGGGCCACTTGATCTTTCTGCCCGTTATTTCATCAAATGAGCTCATGCAGAAACAACATTGAGCAGAGAGAATTTGGCTTTTAACCGCCTTCCAAACCTTTCTCATTATTTCTCTTGTTGATTTCCTCTGGTTTCTTCTCATATTCAAATCCTGCTCCTTCCAATACTGCTCCATGTCCCAGCTACCAGCAAAGACTTCTTCTGTATGATCGTTAGTCGTGCTGTTTGAATACAGATCGGGGCTAAACTCCTCCAAATCCTGGGTATCAGAGATATTACCACAAAGGATGTCAATGAATTTGATGAACATCGGAGTTTCTTCGGTTTGTCCTATGTAGTGCTTGCACCGTTGTCCGTTTACCCGGAAAGGTTGATTATCTTTTCCATTGAGTTCCAACACACCACTAAGAAAAGTCTGAATGATCGTGAAAGGTCCTGACCACCGCGTCCTCAGTTTTCCAGGGAAAAGATGTAATCTTGAATTATAAAGGAGGACTTGTTTGCCGGTATGAAACTCTCTCTTTTTGATCTTCTTATCGTGGAGCAGTTTCATTCTGTCTTTGCTGATTTTAGCACTTTCATAAGCCTGGAGTCTGAACTCGTCCAGCTCGTGCAGCTGCTGTAATCGATGTTGCCCGCAAGCTTGGGAATCGAAATTTAGGAACTTGGTTGCCCAGTAAGCTCGATGTTCCAACTCGATAGGCAGATGGCATGGTTTTCCGTAGACCATTTGGAATGGAGAAGTACCCATGGGGGTCTTATACGCTGTGCGATAAGCCCATAGAGCATCGTCCAACTTCAGACTCCAATCCTTACGGTGACTATTGACCGTCTTCTCAAGAATTTTCTTTAAGCTCTGATTACTTCGCTCAACTTGACCACTTGTCATAGGATGATATGGTGTACCGGATTTGTGGCGAACACCATATTTTTCTAACACTTTATCAAGTGGTCTATTGCAGAAGTGTGTCCCTTCATCGCTGATCAATGCTCGTGGGCAGCCAAACCTCACAAAAATATTTCTCTTTAAAAATTTCATGACCGTTTTATGATCATTGTGGGGAGTGGCGATCGCTTCCACCCATTTAGATACATAGTCTACGCAGACCAGGATGTATCTGTTACCGCATGAGGACGGGAAAGGACCCATAAAGTCAATTCCCCAGACATCGAACACCTTACACTCCAAAATGGGCTTCAACGGCATATCATACCGCTTTGTCAACGCTCCGGTTCTCTGGCATCTGTCACAGCCTTTACAAAAGGCTTCAGTGTCCTTGAAAATCGATGGCCAGTAAAAACCAGATTGGAATATCTTTGCAAACGGTCTTCCAGGGACCGAAGTGGCCACCAGTGGGACCACTATGACATTGCTCAATTATGTTCCTTTGCTCAGACTCCGGAACACATCGACGAAGCAACCCATCTTTACAAAGCTTGAAAAGATGCGGTTCTTCCCAGACATAATATTTCAGATCAGAGAAGAATTTCTTCTTCTCTTGATAAGAGAATTCAGGGTTCAGGTACCGGGAATGGAGATAGTTTACGATAGAAGAATACCACGGTGGGTCAGAAATACAGCCATCCACAGACATGACACTCTCAAAAGGGCAATATAAATCAATGTCCTGTGGATCTTCCTCTCCTATGGGTAGTACTCTGGAAATGTGATCTGCTACTGTATTTTCACTACCCTTGATATCCTTAATATGAACATCAAATTCTTGAAGGGTAAGAATCCATCGCAGTAGTCTTGGTTTGGCATCCTTTTTATTCATTAGATAGCGTAAAGCCGCATGATCTGTCCAAACAATCACATGAGCACCCAACAGATAACTTCGGAATTTGTCCATAGAGAAGACTACGGCCAATAATTCCTTTTCAGTGGTTGTATAATTAGCTTGTGTTGGGTTTAGAGTGTGACTTGCATAGTAGATAGGTTTAAATTTACCTTTAATTCTTTGCCCCAATACTGCACCAACGGCGTAATTGGAAGTGTCACACATCAATTCAAAAGGTAAATTCCAATCAGGGGAGATTAGAATTGGAGTGGAGATAAGACGATTTTTAAGCGCCTTGAAGGCATACTTGCAATCATTGTCAAAGTTGAAAACGATACCATCTTTAAGTAGAGTTGATAAGGGTTTCGAGATCTTGGAGAAGTCTTGAATAAATCTCCTGTAAAAGCCAACGTGACCAAGAAAGCTCCTGACTTCTTTCACGTTTTTGGGATAGTTCATTTTTTCTATGGCTTCTACTTTGGCCCTATCAACCTCTATTCCTTTCGCAGAGATCTTGTGGCCGAGGACAATCCCCTCATCCACCATGAAGTGGCATTTTTCCCAGTTGAGGATTAAATTCTTCTCCACACATCTATTCAAAACCTTGTTAAGATTATCGAGGCAGTTGTCAAAAGATTGACCAAACACCGAGAAATCGTCCATAAAGACTTCCATGCACTTCTCAATTAGCCCGTCAAAGATAGCCAGCATACATCATTGGAATGTAGCTGGGGCATTGCAAAGGCCGAATGGCATTCGCCTGTAGGCGAATGTACCATAGGGGCAGGTGAAGGTCGTCTTTTCCTGATCAATCGGATCAATAGGGATCTGAAAATACCCGGAGTATCCGTCCAGGAAACAATAGAAGGGGTGCCCAGCCAAACGCTCAAGCATTTGGTCGATGAAGGGGAGCGGAAAATGATCTTTCATAGTGACCTCATTTAATTTCCTATAATCAATACAAACCCGGTACCCGGTCACTAACCTCAAAGCTACTTCCTCACCTTTATCGTTCCTTTCCACTGTAATCCCCCCTTTCTTAGGGACGACTTGAGTGGGGGATACCCAATCACTGTCAGCTATTGCGTATATGATCCCCATGTCCAATAGCTTTATAATCTCTTTCTTTACCACCTCTTGCATATGTGGATTTAAACGTCTTTGAGGCTGCCGAACACATTTAGCTCCCTCTTCGGTCTTTATCTTATGCATACACACGTCAGGAGATATACCTTTAATATCCCCTACTTGCCAACCGAAAGCTCTCTCGTTGCTTCTCAAGACGTTTAATAACTTATCCTCCTCCTCTTCTGTCAATTTGGCGGAGATGATTAACGGAAGCTTATCGCCTTCCCTCAGGTAAATATACTTTAAGTGCTTAGGTAAAGGTTTTAGCGTTAAATCTTCAGGGGTTTCTTTTAAGCTTGACTTGATATCTCCTTGCTTCAACTCCGACTCACTGATTGTTCTTGAGGATTCCACAAACAAGGTCTCTTCTTGCAGCTCCTCAGCTTCCAAGGTGGTCCCAATGCTGTCAAGGTGGATTCTACCGTAACTGTTCAGATTGTCCACCAGTCTTTCATACTCTGGGTTCATGGCCATGACTTGTGTTTCCATAAAGTCACTGAACTCGTCAGTTTCATCAATAGAATAACCGGTTGGGCTTTCAGAAGGTCGCTTTAGAGTTCTAGAAACATTGTATCGCACTTCTTCATCACCAACTCTTAAGGTTACATAACCTTCATCACAATCTATGACAGCACGGGCTGTTGATAGAAATGGTCTACCAAGGATCAATGGAGTGTTTTCTTCTTTTACATCCAGGACAAACCAATCCATAGGAAATGTGAATTTGTCGACCTGTACTAAGAGATCTTTCAAAAATCCTTCGGCTTTCTTGATCGACCTATCTGCAAACTGAAGGTTCATCGTGGTAGGTTCCAAAAGAGGATCAAGATTAAGTCTTTTGCAGATGGATAACGGCATTAAACTGATAGATGCTCCTAGGTCACACAAGGAGTGAGGGAAAACACAGTCTTGGATTTGTAAGGTTAAAACGAATTTCCCTGGATCGCTTCGTTTCCTTGGAATATGATCACTTCCAATCATGGAGCACTCTTCATTAATTACTCTATCCATGTTCTCCAGTTTCTTTTTCGAAGAAACAACATCTTTTATAAATTTAGTATATTTAGGCATCTCAACCAGAACATCAGATAAGGGTAAATTTACTTGTGTGTTCTTCAGAAGGTTGAGTACCTTTTCGTACTTCTTATCTTCTTGTAAAGAGATGTTTTTCTTTCTTGGTGGGAAAGGAAGTTTGCTCAATTCTTCTTCAGAGAAAACTTTCTTTGATGATGAAGAAGCTTTAACTGCTTCGTCCTCTAAATCCTTCCATCTCACTGTCTTGTCAGTCTTTTTACTTGTCGGGATTTCTTCTTCTTGACTTTGAACAGCTTCCTCAAGACTCAGTGGATCAGCCAACTGAGTCTCTTCTTCATCTAGGGCAGGTGAGTCTTTATCCTCAACTTCCCCTCCTACCCCATCTCTGGTAGGAGGGTCTATTCGTTTCCCTGGTTCTGGTAAGAAGCAGGGTTTCCTTGTAGTTGGGTTCCAGATCTCAAATTCATTGCGTGTGACTCCTCTGCTCCGTAAGGTGTAGTAGGAACAATCTCATTGCGTTGGGATACTTGATTACTTTTAGGGTTCCTTTCTGTGAAACTGGGTAAGTGTCCCTGAGGTCTTGCAGCTAATTGTTCAGCTAGCTGGCCAATTTGCCTTTCCAAGTTCTTGATTGTCTTCTCATACTCAGCTTTTGTCGGGCCATCATTTGCCCCAGATGGTGAGTTTTGGAAACCTGGAGGGTTTTGAGTAGGTCTATTTGAAGAGCTGTTGGTATTTCCTTGCCAAATCTGGTTGAGCCTTTGCATGGTATTCGGATTTGGATACTGGCTATAGATGGGATTCTGGTAATTCTGATTTCGATTAGAGGTTTGAATGTTGGTATTTTGGTTATAACCTGGTTGTTGGTTGAAATTCCGATTCTAGTTATAACCTTGGTTTTGATAATTGTTCTGGCCAGGATGTTGGTTTGAAAACCTCTGGTTTGACTGGCCAGAAAACGCATTGAGTTCAGCATTGTCCCTGTTTAGGGAACAAGCAAGAGATGTGTGACCCTCCGTGGCACAAGTTTGACAAACTATCGGTGTGTACGGCCTTATATGTTGGGCCGCATTGACTTGATAGTTGGATGATGGGTATTGACAGTGATTCATATTGTGACCATGTTGACAACAGTTGTCACAATATATCATCTGGGAAATCTGAGGGGCTGGAGGAATAGAAGAAGTGGAATTTTGATTGTGTTTTTGTGCCAAAGCCAGATCAGTGATCTGCTGTTGAAGAGAGGCGATCAGTTGATTCTGAGATTTGACTTCTTCTATCCTGGGGACAGAAGGTGCAGTGATTGAATGCTGAGTTGGGGCATAGTTATATTTTGCTATGTCTTCAAACAGGTCCCACCCTTCAGCCAGTGTTTTCTTCAAGAAAGCTCCTCCAGATGAGCTATTTACCATTCCCTTTGTCGTCTCAGTCAAACCACTGTAGAAGGTATTGACTTGTCGTTGCAGATCTAAACCATGATGAGGGCAACGATGTAAGATAGATTTGAAACGTTTCCACGCTTCAAAGAATGTTTCACTTTCTTCTTGGCGGAAGGTGAAAATATCGGTTAGACATTGAGCTGTCTTGGAGGGAGGGAAATATTGGCTCAGAAACTCACGTTCCAGCTCAGCCCAGGTCGCGATAGATTCAGAAGGTAATGAGAGATACCATTCTTTTGCTTCACCCCGCAAAGAGAGTGGAAATAATTTGAGTTTAAGAATATCATCAGAGATATCCTTGATCTTAGTTGTGCTGCATACTTCCAGAAATGCACGCACATGGGTATGTGGGTTTTCAGATTGGTACCCATGAAAGGTGGAAGTATGTTGTATCATTTGAATTAAACCAGATCTTAATTCAAATGGAACCTCGATGTCCGGCATTACGATAGCGGGATGTATAGTGAGCCCGGAATAGTGTAGTCTGCTAAAGTACGCCTATCTGCCATTATTACTTCAGAGTTGTCAAAGATGACTTCTTCAACGATCTCTTCAAGAGTTTCTTCAACTGTTTCCTCAAAAATACTTCCTTCACTAGCCTCGGAAAATTGAGAACTCAAGGAACGTTGAATTTTTCGATTGGGACGAACGATTGTACGTTCGATCTCAGGATTATAGATTAATGGGCCTGAATGACTCCGTGTACGCATACACTGGAGTGAAAACGAGGTAAAAGGGGATAGAAAGTGAAAAAATAACTCCCAGGAGTGATGGAACGCCCGTTCTGAAGGAAAACTGGCGTTCTGGAGTTTGAACGCTCGTCTGCTTCAAATGGCCGGAGAGTGGACGCTCGTCCTCACTGCGTCTGAACTCTCTGATCCAATTCAAGCTTCTGAACGCTGGTTCAATATAGTGGACGCTCGTTCTTCAAAGGGAACTCCGGTTATGGAAAAACAGAGACTCAAATTTTGAAAAACAGAGCACAGAACTCTTGAATCAATTTACACCAAACAACATTTAAACATTTTCTAGGTAATTAATACTTAATAAAAGACTCAAATCTGAAGCTAACCGTGCGAATCCCCGGCAACGGCGCCAAAAACTTGTCCCGGATTTTATTGATTATGAAAATAAGAATGACAAGTTATAAATTTATAATCCGGTTTCCTCAAGAGGAGGGATCGTAGTATAGCGATGTAAAACCGGAGTCGAACTCAGGGATTCGAGGTTGAGGGGTGGTTCAGTCTTGAGTCACAATTGTCACGAGATACGTTTCAAACTTAAGATTACTGTAATGAGATTAAAAGAGGGCAAACAATAGGTTTCACAATTTAACAAATTATCAGGTTTCTAGTCATACAAGCATGCAATATCAGGACCAAAGATTAGGATCTCCTAAACCGAATGTAATCCCTAATCTCTTAGGTGAAAGATACAATCAAAACACAAGGTATAATCTCTCGATTAATTTATCTAAACCGTATTCGATAAACTCTCGTTTTATACTCGAATATTATGGTTCAATTACGTGTTATACTGATTCAATGCATACAATCTCTCGTATGGCAATCCGTAAGCAAAATCTCTCGATCAAGCTATGAACAATAAAATGTAGAACTTGTAATCTAACCTTTGGTTTGAAATACTGCAATGCTTTATATTAGAAAACCCGAAAACCGTCGAATTGCTTCCCCCAATTGCTTGCCCTTGATGACTTTAGCTATCCATACCACTAATGACCATTTTGGGTTGATGAGAATGCACCATATAGTTATGTGTAGAGCAGGAATTTATATGAAATAAAGCCAAGGTCATGAACAACAATGGAAATTTTGAAGAAATGTCTAAGTATTTGATTATTAAAACTAGAATGGAAACAATACAAGAATTTGTTTGATAGACTCTCACTCTCAAAATGCTAAAAACAAAGACTGAAAAAGAAGAGGAAATTCCCTGCACTCAGTTCCCAATGAACAGTATTTATCAAATAAGAATATGCTATCAATTATTATAATATTAAGTTTTCCCTTGCTTTGCTCTCAAAACAGCCCCTTGAATCACTCCCACGTGACTTGGACAAAAAATGAGTGTCCTTGACTTGCTTTTATTGAGTGTCATTGACTTGCTCCAATGTTTGAATGTATTATGTACCTACAACACACATGAAATATACCAAAGCATAACACATTTCCACAATGATATAAAATAATCATTTAAGCACATAAAATGTGTTATTTGGAAATTAACATTTATAAAACCGTGTTTGCTCAATAAATCATTTTAAGATTCATTTTCAATGCAAATTATATTAGTTAGGGTGAAATTATAATATAAAGTATAATAAAGTATCGTATAATTCCACCCTTAACAATCATCCAAGATATATTCCGTCAAACTAGTTAACGTGTTTATTACATTAAACGAAGACGATCTAGAAATGGAAATCAAAATTTTAAATTCCGTTGCGTTAAACTAATGATTTCCTAACAATTGATTGTAGCTGAGTTATATTGTAATGTGTTGTTACTTGTTAGTTGTTTTAAGTTTTTTTTATCATTCTGGTTTGTAATTTATTTTAGTTTCGATGTAGCTCTTTAGAGTTTATGTAAAAAATGTTGGTTTTGTCATATTTATTTTTAAAGATTAGGCTTGTTAAACCGAAACCAACCCAATCCAAACCGAAACCAATTTGAACCAAAACATTAGGGTTGACTTCATTTTGGTTTGGTTTGGTAAACGAATTATGGTGCTCTAAACCGACTCGAGTCTTTCAAAACTAACAGAAACCCACCAAACCAATCCAGGCTCAGCCCTACCCTCAAGTGTGGGCCTGGGCACTCTCAAGGCCAACAAAAAAGCGCAACACTTGCACAATAAAGGGTGGCTCTGATACCATGTGAAGAATCTAGACCCAAACCCATATAAGAGGAGGGGCATACCATATAGAAAATCTTGGCCCAAGCCCATATAAGAGAAGGGGGCCTCATCCCCAAAACCTAGGTTGTGGGGTGAGGGAAGTCCATCTCTTAATATGAGGCCCCTCCTCTTATACGAGTTTGAGCCTAGATTTTCCACATGGTATCAGAGCCACCCATTTATTGTGCAAGTATTAGGCCTCTTTGTTGGTCTTGAAAGTGACCTTGGCCCACACTTGAGGGGGCGTGTTAAAAGTGTCCCACATTGGGAATTCATGATAGCGTCACCCACCATATTAAGTGATGGACTTCCCTCACCTCACAACCTAGGTTTTGGGGATGAGGCCCCTCCTCTTATATGGGCTTGGGTCTAGATTTTCCACAGTTGGTAGCACACTATTTGTTTTTAATCTATGGGTAATTTTGTATAGGGATAATTACACCTATAGTCTTCCATGTTCCATTATTTTCCTATAATTAGTCTCTATCTTTCATTGTTACGATAAACATTCATATGTTTTTGTTTCTGTTACGATTAACACCTCAATGAATGTGTTATGGTAAACATCTCGTCGGGTGTCCTGCAATTATAACAAAAAAACATACATAAGAGTGTTTATCGTAACAAAAATACATACATAGTGATGTTTATCATAACAATGAAATATATGAGTATTTATCGTAACAATAATGTAATGCCCCGCTCCCGGATACCGAGTCCTTATCCGGAAACGAAACTCTCGGCGCGTATACTATTAAATAAATCTAATATTACACGTAAGCCTCTACTACGTCGTATCGAGTTTAGCAAAATGAAAGTTAAAAAGACTCGGCAAATACCATAAATGCTACTATGAAAAGCACTCAACATACTAAAGATAGAAATGTGTTCTTACATCAACCGAAAAAACCCAAAAAAAAAGGCAAAGTACGATGTCTCAAACAACTTGTCTTAAAAGAAAAGCAACAGACTCTCTCTAGAGACAAAAGAACGACATTGTCTAGTGCAACAAAAAGTTAAAGAAACTGGACGCTTCATCATGGAATCAATGCCATCAAACATCATCTTCTTCACATATCCTCGTCATCGAACTTAGGGACAACCTGTTCATCTTCTCACCCCACAATGCATATAAAAGAAACATGCAAATGAGGTAAGTAAATAGGTACTTAGCAAGAGTGAGAAGCTAACGAATAATTAAGTTCTACAACGAAAAGGTTTACATTATTATTATAAAGTTATCTTTGTGAGACCGACTCAAACTCTGGGGTTCACTTCATGTTCATCAACATGTTGTGACTGTTGGTTTCTAACTTAGCTTATCTCTGTTACATCAGCATTCAAGGGCACTACGCATGGTGCTACTCACCACGAAGTAATTGGGTGCAACATATTGGTGGATCACACCAATGCCATGGAAGCCTATTCTTGTAGACTCCGATAGTCACACGTTCGGTGAAGTCCCTCCATACGTAGGGTCTCAGGCTTACGGGGTTAAGTTCCTCCGTACGTAGGGCCTCAGAGACTTACAGAGTTATTCACTTTCAGAACGCTCACACATTGCGATATAGGCTGGTGCCTTACCAAGAATGGATTGATGTTTAATCTTTTTACTTCCACGTATGTAAGTTATTAAGTATTAACAAGCCACCTAAGTGTTTTCAAAGAAAAGCTCACCTTAACAACTATACTCCCTCACTTAGACAGCTAGACATCACATCCTAACAAATACACAGACATTGATGAACTCTAGTTCATCAATGTACAAGCCCTTTCATGCCCTTCCGACGGTCCCGAACATCAACTCCCTTGAAGAGTACATTCGGTGCCGGAACTAAACGCATCAGAAGCTCAATCAAGGCTTGTTCATGTTTAATTAATGTTATTAGATCATGAATCAACATTTAAATTTCAATACATAGCTTAAACAACATTTTATCAAAACTAGGGGTCAATACGTGCGCATTCCCTGACCAAAAACATGCTGGGAGTTCCTGTCCAGCCAATGCGTGCGCATTGCACATGCTGGGAGTAACCTGAACCACTCTGAAACAGCAATCCGTGCGCATTCCCTTGAATGCGTGCGCATTGCACCTGCTGTGAAAAGGATTTTACATCCTGAATCACGAATGCGTGCACATTCCACCTGCTAAACCTAAAATTGGACATCATGTAACAGGAATGCGTACGCATTGCTAGCCAATGCGTACGCATTTGACGTAGTAAAACCCTAAAACACAATTTTCTGCAAATTACAAACTCTACTCAATTCCAAACATGTTGTACACGATTGTAATCAGAAAAATAGCAGAAAACATAACTTTTTGAAACCATAACCTCCCATACTTTAACTACAACATATTACATGGTTTCTGACCATAAGTTCTACTCAAACGCTCAACCATAACATCATAAAACCTAATTACGCATTAGGAAGAGCCTCTTACCTTTTAGCAAGCAAAACTCCAAAGGACTGCAGATCCATCTGAGCCTTCAACTCCAAAACCTAATCGATGCACAATCAATCAAGGATTAGTTGTGATCAAGGGTTTCTAAACGATTAGACTGCGAATTCACCAAATGACGCCTTGAAACGTGATCAAGAAGAGAGAAACCAAAACTAGGGTTAAAACTTTGCCTTTCTCAAAGCTCCATCTTTTTGCTATCGAACGATCTTCCTTTCCCGCTGATTCGAATCTCTATTCCTTTCTGAAAACCGTCAAAGATCTTGTGGGAATTTTCCTCTCTTCCTTTTGTTTTTCAGAAATTATTATGAGGAAGATTAGGAGATATTTCTAAATAACTAAATCCTTTAATTACCCTTATATATATATATTCATCCGAAATGTATATATATACATAAAATACTTTAAATCCGTAAATCATTAAACATAATATTTCATTTTTTTGTAAAAAGACACGTCTGTATTTTTTCGAAAAATCAGGATATTATAAATAAAAAATATATTTTAATTTTAAAAAAATTAAGAAACTGAGTGACTAAAAAAGTAATTATCCCTTTTATACATAGGGTAGTGTATTTATCCATTCGAAGAAGGAGATTTAAAAGTTATCTTGTTTCCTATTTTTCTTAATTTATCTGTCCTAGTGGCCCCTCCTCCATGAGAATAATTTTGCACATGTAAAGTTGTGTCCATAGGATTGTTTACACACTAATCACAGGCTGGATTAAAAGAAGCAATCTTTGCATCAAATTAAAACACTATTACTTTTAATTTCCTACCAACTTTATTTTTGATTTTTTGTTTTTTTCTTTTTGATGGGAACTTTATTTGAATTAGCTAATACTATTTCAACTTTGGCCTTCGATTTCGTTTTAACCTGGTAGCCCTCATTAGAGGAAATGGTCTTTTTGAGAATTCATATATAAAAAACAAGATAAAATAAAGAATCGGTCAATACTTTTATCATACAAAATTTTTTATTTTATTTTATTTTTTAAATTTCCCATTTGAAACTAAATCATCTTTTGTGGTGCTAATTATATATAAGCATAAGAGCATCCTCTTAACGAGTTCACAGTTCACACATACTTAAATTTTTTTTTTTACAAAATCTTTATTTAATATAAATGCATCCGATTCTTTATTCTACATAATACGGTAGATATAAAGAAAATTTTACATAATTTAGATCGATGCGGTAAATATAAAAGAAATTTTACATACTTTGTATTTTACAGTGAAAAAAGTGTATCTGCTACGATGTTATTTTTATCTAAATCTAAATGTTGAAATATGTAAAATACACTATTTAAATGATTTACAGTATCTACTGCAAATGTTCTTAAAGACATGTAACTGCGGTCATGTATTGTTTCTTTACAAACTTGTAACCTCAGTTACCAACAAATTCCTCATTTGACATCTTCTCAGGCCCTTTGTGCTATGTATTAAGTGGAATATCGAAGCCTTCTTGAATTAGCTTCACCTTTATTTTCAAGTGTCGCAACAAGTGGTTATTTCAATCAAACTTCTTTTTGACTACTACTACCTCCGTCCCATAACAAGTGTTCACTTTTGGTGGTGCACACAGATTAAAAAAACAGTTAATGAGTTGTATTTTAAGCAGTGATCGAAATATATACCCCTATCATATAATAAATGCTTTTTTGGAATATTATATGAATATATGAACATTAAATGTTATGATAGGGGTATGTTCGGAAAAAAAATGCATTAATTGATGTATTGTTTTTCTAAATAAACACTTTTTATGGGACAATTAATTTTTTAAAAAAAGTAAACCCTTTTGTGGGAGGGAGGTAGTACTTATCAAAATCTCAAATAATCAAGGCTATGATACCACTTAAATAAAGAACACTTAGATCCTTTAATGACCATAACTTAAAATAAATAACAAAATAGAGAAAATTATACAGAAAATCAAAATAGACTCTGAAAGGTTGTTTTTATTGAAATTTTCAATTAATACAATAGAGAATTTATAGGCTTGTACTATTTAGCTTCTAAGCAACATGTATTACAAAAATCGTATGTAATAAAAAATACAATCATACGAATCATTCAGCATACATAAGAATTATTCTGCATTAATGGTGTGGTCAAATGTATCTTCAAATTTTGTCTTCTATCACCCTCCCTCAAACGAGGCCGGGTTTGGAGGCCGAGTTTGTTTTGGCATAATTTGGCATAATTTGGAGGGCATCTCCACTCTGACGGTTCATTCGGAGTCCTTAGTTGTGATGTTTTGGAGGGCATCTCCACTTCGGTTGTTCTTCCGAAATCTATAATTGTGATGTTTTGGAGGGCATCTCCACTCCGGTTGTTCTTCCGAAGTCCATAGTTTTGATGTTTTGGGGGGCATTCCGAGGTCCATAGTTGTGATATTTTTGAAGGGCATCTCCATTCCAGCGGTTCTTCCGGAATCCATAGTTGTGATATTTTTTGTAGGACATCTCCACTCCGGCGCTTGTCTTTTTCGGCTTTTTAGGTGTCCATTAGTCCATTAGTTACTTTTGACCTCCTCGGCGCACGTATGTCCAACTCTTCTGAGAATTGATTCTGGTTTGACTGACTATGATATCGGCCTCCAATGATCTGCATCACACCGAAAAAGATAGAGATAGCAAGATGCCAAAAGAAAATTTTGCATCCAAGTTATTTTATCCCGGTAGATAGATCCATGAAATTGATATTTTATTTCCATCCTCGAATGGTTAATGCAATATGTTAACATGTGTTTACTTTATTTTTCTTTTAACCTATAACCCTCTCCGCTAATGTTTAGCAAGTCCGCTCTTCGACTTTAATTTTTAGAAGTGACAGCTAAAACGGTTGCACCGTCTCCTTTTCATTATTATCTGTAATGCATTTGCTTTAACATGACTATAGTTAATTTTATATTTGCCCCATTGTCATGATCAAACACAAAATTGTCATAGCTACACATATTTGGATAGCTCACATGTTTGAATTTCCGTGCATTATGCAGGTTTAAACAATAAAAATATATAAAGCAAATAATCTGGATAGATTGGCACAATTAGTTTATGGCTGTAGGTAATCTTTTGAAAGGCTTGACGGTTGGGCTCTTTACTGAGAGTTTTTGGGTTTATTTTTCTTTTCATTCATTCATTCAGTATGAATGATGCTGATGAGATAGGAATGTAATCGGACGGCACAAAATGAAATCCTTTGGGCGAATAAGGAGTCAAGAGTAATATATGGTGTTGAGAAGAAGGTGGTGATGTAATATTCCGATTTTCGGAAAGGGCACACGTGTCTTTTTGCAAAACGAAATATTGGGTTCGGTTCCTTTTCTTCGGAGTTAATTAATTTGGACGTTGTATATATATATTTGAGTGATATATATATATAGTTAAGGAAATCTGAATTTTTATAACTAAGGGCAAATAAGGAAAACTAAGGTTTTATGGGAGTGGGTATTTAAGGGAAAATTAACAAAGGTTAATCTCCTAAAAACCTAATCATAATTTTAGTTTCACGTTTCCTACTCCATCTCTGCGCATTTGGGAAGAAAAGAGAGAGACTAGAAGAGTTCTTCAATTATCTAAGGAGGTGTTGAATTGTTTTTAGACCGGACTCAAGATTTGGAACCCTTGTGAAGAGTGCACCGTTTGGCACCAATTTCGTGGGAAGTGCAGCAGGCTTTTCTGAGTCTTTTGACCAGTTTTTGGTTGCTTTTAGGTAAGAAAAACTATTCCTATGATTTCAATTCTTAGTTGTACGGATTAGATCTTTTCTTAAGAAGTTTTGGTGTTAGGAAGATGAGTTATGCCTTGGTTAATGACTAGGGATTATAAGGTGCATTTAGATGAGTATTTTGGTGCTTCACTGTGTTAATTTTGCTGATGTTTGATTGAGAAACGATGTGGAAATCGTGTTGGAGATTTTAGGGTTCTAGCCGAAACCCAGGTCGGACGGACGTCTACTTCATGTGGACGGGCGTCTGCCTTGGCTACATTTCAGACGGGCGTCTGGTTTCTCTGGACGGGCGTCTGAGGTGTTATTTTACATTCAGGTTGTAGCTGTCTTAGGGTGGACGAGCGTCTGGGAAAGATGGACGGGCGTCCAGTAAGTTCCAGACGGGCGTCCATCTCTTTAAAAAGGCGTTTGGTTGTTGTTCAGCCTTATAAGCACGTTTTATCATTTCTAAACCTTTAAACGTGATATGTTAACACTATACAAACTTGAACAAGCCTGAATTGAGCTTCTGACTCGTTCAGTTAAAACACCGAATGTACTCTTAAAGGGAGTTGAAGTTCAGATCCGTCGGAAGAGCATGATAGGCTTGTGCTTTGATGAGTTAGCATTCATCAATGTCTGTGTAATTGCTTGGACTTGTCCGTGTCTAGTGGTCTAGAAAGAGAGTAGTGTGTGTGAGGGAGATTATTTGAAAACACTAGGGTGGCTAGTTAATCATCCTAATAATAAACGTACTTGACTAGTAAAAGATTAAACAACTTGTCCCTCTTGGCTAGGCACCAGGCTAAATCGCAATGCATGTGCTACCTCTGAAGGTGGATGAACTCTGTAGGTCAAAAGACCTTAAGTACGGAGGGACTCCGCTGAGACGCGCATGCTATCGGAGTCTACCTTTACTAGACTTCGTGGATATTGGTGTGATCCACTAATATGTTGCAAAAGAGTGTTCCCGAGGTGGAAGAACTCCGTAGGTCATAATGACCCTAAGTACGGAGGGACTCTGCTGAGGTGGATGCGCGTAGTGCCCTTGAGTGCGGTTGTAACATAGATAAGCTAAGTAGAAACGTTTAGTCAACTCATGTTGATGGACATGAAATGAACCCTAGGTTGAGTTGGTCTCACATAAACAACCAATCGATTTAAATATCTTTTCCTTATGAACTACAGTTGTTATCATAGCTTCTATTTCTTATTAAGTACGTTGTACTTACCTCAAATGCATGTTTTCTATGTGTTTGGGGATGAGAAGACGAACAGGTTTTCGAGGAGGAGTTCGACGACGACGTTTGACGGCGCTCGTTGAAGACTTATCAATTACCGCTTTACTTTTACATTTGGATCACTTTTGATACTTTTGAGGTAGACTTTTGGTCTTTCGAGACGTGTAGTACTTTTCTTTTGGGATTTTTCGTACTTTCTCAAATGTAATAAATTTACATCTTTTCGCTTTTAGATTCCCCTTTTCTATTCTTAAACGTTTAGAAATTTTATACCCGAGTTTTTGCTTCCGTTTGCTTTTTTGTTTGATACGACGTAGTAGAGGCTTACGTATAAAGTGAATTTACTTTTATTTTATACGTGCCGAACTTTTCATTTCCGGATAAGGACTCGGTGTCCGGGAACGGGGCGTTACAGTTGGTATCAAAGATAAGCGTCCTTTAGGCTTCCTTTTCTTTTAAGATAAGCTTCTTTAGATCTTTTAGTAACGTCTGGTTTTCTTGATCATCAGGATGGTGTTCTCGAGGACTGGAGCGGGTGTAGAGTCTTCCAGAGTTCGAGGGGAAAGTCCCGTACCGGTTGTAGGGGGTGGTGTAGTGAGGCCGATACCCTTATCTCGGCAGAGTTTATCACCACCACCTCATACGGCGACACCATCACCGAGGTCTTATCAGAGTTTGTCACCCCGACCTCATCAGGAATGACCTCCGTGATGGCACGTGGGAGTTCGGTTCAGTTCACCATGGTGAGTGATATCCCAGCTGGCTATGTACCACCACCTGTGGCTAGCGTGTACCCTCCACCAACAAGTGTTTATCCACCAGTGTATCCTCAGTAGCAGCAGGTCTCTTACCCTCCTCCTGTAGGTCATGCTCCTCAACCTACCGTACCCCCTTCACCACTCCTTGATCATCAACAAGGCATTGGTTACCCATCTTTTGGTTTTCAGCAACCCCAGTACCCTCCGCAGCCTCACCAGTTTTACCCTCAGGGATACTATCCTTACCAGCCTGTACCTCAAGCGAATCCGGCTTACCCTCCTCAACAACAGTACCCACAGCAGATACCTTATGGTTACCCACCGGTTTACCCACCAGTTAGACCGGCCTTTGAGCAAGCACCAGTTGTGGATTGGTACAAAAGGTTAAGAAGGAATCGGGTTGAGAACTTTTATGGAAATGTGGAACATATGAAGGTAGAAGAGTGGTTGAGAGGTTTTGAAAAGGCTTGCAGGAATATACATGTCCCCGAGACGGAAATGGCACGGCTAGCAGTTAGTTTTCTGTTGGGAGCAGCAGAAGCATGGATTGATGCCATTCAAAGCAGTAACGGTAAGATAACAGACTGGGAAGGTTTTAAAGCCATGTTTTACAACGAATACTTCCCGGCTACGGTGCAAGCTGATAAGGCAAGTCAGTTTTTGAAGTTTAAGCAAGGTACTCAACACACGGTGACCCAGTACACCAATAAGTTTAACGAATTGGGGCGGTTCTACCCCGAGTTGATGAAAGTGGAGGAAAGGAAGATGGCTCTTTACAAGGACGGCTTGGCTTATGAAATCCAATCAGGCATGTTGGGATTTACAGCGAAGAATATGGTAGAGCTACTGAATAAAGCTTTGGAAGTCGAGACCTTTAGAAAGAGGGCTACAGTAGTTGTTGGGAACAAGAGAAGCTTTGGGACTAGTCAAGGAAATTTCAGGGGAGCACCGCAACAGAACGTTAAGAAGACGACAACTCCTACGGCAGCTAAGGCCCCGAGCAGTGCACCGCTTTGCTCTAAGTGTAACAGAAATCACTCAGGAGAGTGCAGGCAGAACAGTACTGGTTGCTACGTCTGTGGAGAGCTAGGACACTTTTCTAGAGCGTGTCCAAACAGAGGGAACAAAGGTAGTTCGAGTCAGGGAAGCGGAAGGAGCGGCCCAAGCCGACCGGTTCGAGTTTTTGCAGTTGATGCTGGTTTTGTGGAACCAGAGGATGACGTTATTTCAGGTACCATGTTGTTGTTTTGTTCTTTTGTTAAGATATTTTATAGCATGATTATTCTTGTTGTAACTATATTTAAATAAACGAATATGCATCCTAGGTACGATAATGTTAGAAAACCTAGTGGTCAAGGCTTTGTTTGATACGGGAGCGTCAAATACTTTTGTGTCAACCAAGGTAGCTAAGAAATTGAATTTACCTTCAGAACCTTTAAGGAATACTTTGGAAATAACTACACCGTTAGGGAAGGTAACAAAGGTGACTAGGATGATACCTCAAGTGGAAGTTCGAGTTGGATCTTATCGATGCAAGAGCGACTTCACAATTTTGGACTTCTCGGATTTTGACGTAATCCTCGGAATAGATTGGCTATCCGAGAATTATGTTCACTTGGACTATAGGGAGAAGAAAGTGACTTTTAACCTGGAAAATCAGACAAGACGTATCAAGGGAATGTGTACAAGCTAGGTAAGAAACGACATCCGATCATCTCAGCAGCTAAGGCCATCAGGGCTTGTCAAAAGGGTTGTGAAGGCTACTTGTTGTATGCAGTGGATGTGGAGCAAGTGAAGCCGAAGTTAGAGGAAACTCCTATAGTAAGAGAGTATCCCGAGGTGTTTCCAGAAGAGCTACCGGGAAACATGCTAGATAGGGAAATCGAGTTTGAGATCAAGTTGTCACCGGGAGCGGCACCAGTTGCTAAGGCACCTTATAGGATGGCACCGGCTGAATTGAAGGAGTTAAAAGCTCAACTTAAAGATATGCTTGAAAGGAACATAATTCAGCCCAGTACCTCGCCTTGGGGAGCCCCTGTTTTGTTCGTGAAGAAGAAAGATGGTAGCATGAGGATGTGTATCGATTACCGAGCGCTGAATAACCTTACCTTCAAAAATAAGTACCCTCTACCAAGGATTGATGATCTGTTTAACCAGTTGCAAGGCAAGAAAGTGTTCTCCAAGATTGACTTGAGATCCGGCTATCATCAGTTGAAGATTAAGGTGGCAGATATACCGAAGACGGCTTTCAGTACGAGATATGGACATTATGAGTTCCTTGTCATGCCATTTGGACTCACTAATGCCCCATCTGCATTTATGGATTTGATGCAACATGTTTTCATTCCGTATTTGGATAAGTTTGTGATTGTATTCATAGACGATATCCTTATCTACTCAAAGGATGGAAAAGAACACGAGGAACACTTAAGGATAGTGTTGGAGATCTTGAAGAAGAATCAGTTATATGCAAAGTTTTCAAAGTGTGACTTTTGGTTGGATCGAGTTAGTTTCTTGGGTCATGTGATTTCTGGAGATGGTATTCAAGTTGATCCAGTGAAGATCGAGGCAGTTGAGAATTGGCCTAGACCTACCACCGTTTCAGAAGTAAGAAGTTTTCTTGGGTTGGCTGGTTACTACCGGAAGTTTGTACAAGAATTTTCGAAGATAGCTACTCCACTCACTAAGCTGACACAGAAGAATGTGAAGTTTGACTGGACTAGAGAGTGCGGAATAGCTTTTCAGACACTGAAGAGGAAGTTGACTACGGCCCCAGTGTTAGCAGTTCCGGAGATCTTTGATAATTACGATGTCTATACCGATGCGTCAGGACAGGGTCTAGGTTGTGTGTTGATGCAAGGAGGGAAAGTGATCGCCTATGCATCTAGGCAGTTGAAGGTGCATGAGAAGAATTACCCGACACATGATCTAGAGTTGGCAGCGGTAGTTTTTGCCTTAAAGACTTGGAGGCACTACTTGTATGGAGTTAAAGCAAGGATCTTCACCGACCATAAGAGTTTAAAGTATTTCTTCACCCAAGAGAATCTGAATATGAGACATAGGAGATGGTTAGAATTTGTAAAGGATTACGATTTGGATATTCAGTACCATCCGGGAAAAGCAAATGTAGTAGCAGATGCTTTGAGCAGGAAACCAGTGTTTGCAGCCTCCAGTGTTGAGGTAGTGGCAGAAAGGCTAGATGGGCTGCAAATCAGAAGCTTTGATCAGATCGAAGACCGGCAGTTTGTGGCACCGTTGTTAGCAAGATCTGAGTTGATGGATGACATTCGGGAGAAGCAAGACGAAGATCCGGTTTTGGTTGATTTGAAGCGGGTTGCTAGGGAGAAGCCTACTGTTGGTTACGTGCTAGATAAGAGTGGAAATCTGTGGTACCAGGATCGTCTGTGTGTACCTAATGTCGGCGACCTAAGACAAAGAGTTATGGAAGAGGCACACAGAATAGCTTTTGCGGTTCATCCAGGTGCTACTAAAATGTACAGAGATTTAAAGGAAAGATTTTGGTGGCCCTCGATGAAGTTGGAAATAGCCAAGTTTGTGGCAGAGTGTGATGTTTGTCAGAAGGTTAAAGCAGAACATAGTAGACCCGGGGGAATGCTTAAGCCATTGGACGTTCCTGAATGGAAGTGGGATAAGATTACAATGGATTTCATCACCGGATTACCTAGGACAAAGGGAGGGCATGATGCAATTTGGGTAATTATGGATAGATTGACCAAATCTGCCCATTTCTTGCCATACAAAGTTGACATGCCGTTGAAGAAGATGACGACACTGTATCTGGATAATATAGTGAAGCTACACGGAGTTCCTATCTCTATAGTTTCGGATCGTGATTCGAGGTTCGTCAGTCGGTTTTGGAAGAGCTTACAAGAAGCCTTTGGAACTAAGTTGGATTTGAGCACGGCTTTTCATCCTCAGACAGATGGACAATCTGAGAGGACCATCCAAACACTTGAAGACATATTAAGAGCTTGTGTTTTGGAGGTAGGTGGATCATGGGATGATTACCTATCGGTAGCAGAGTTTGCCTATAACAACAGTTTTCATGCAAGCATAGGCATGCCACCGTTTGAAGCGTTGTATGGGAGAAGATGTCGGACGCCACTGTTTTGGGATGAAGTCGGGGAGAGACAGATTACAGGGCCGGAAATGGTTGAACAAGCAAAGGAAATGGTTCAGTTGGTCAAGAAGAATTTGAAGGCAGCTTAAGACAGGCAGAAAAGTTGGGCTGATGTTAGAAGAAGACCCCTGGCTCCGTTTGGTTTCGGACTGGACTGGATCCATTTGAGTCATGAGAGAGAAAATAAAATAAAATAATGTAAAGTAATGATTATAAGGTTGAAATGTTGTATTAAAGTTTGTGTTGATGAAGAAATGATCCATGAAATGATTGGTGAGAGAAATATTATATTGATAAAGTAATGGTTGAATAGTGTAGGTGGTGAATAAAATGAATTGATTAATATTATTTTATTTGTTGATGGTGAAATGATTGGTGAAATGATTATAAAATAATAGTAAATAAGATAGTGGGTGAATAAAATATTAAGTTGGATCCAAATGGATCCAGTCAGTCCGAAACCAAACGGAGGGCTAGAGTTTGAAGTCGGTGATAGGGTTTACCTCCGAGCTTCACCGATGAAAGGAGTGAAACGCTTTTGACAGAAAGGAAAGCTAAGTCCAAGTTATGTTGGACCTTTTGAGATCTTGGAAAGAGTTGGAACGTTAGCTTATAAGCTTCAGTTGCCAGAATCAATGTCGAGAGTCCATAACGTATTTCACGTTTCGATGTTGAAGAAATGTCTGACAAAGAACGATGTTGAAACTACGGTTGATCCAAAAATCCTACAAGATAATCTTGCTTACGACGAAAGACCTATCAAGATTTTAGACCGGAAAGAAAAGACGATTAAGAGGCGGATGGTTCCCTTGGTGCTAGTTCAGTGGAGCAATCATTCACCCGAGGAGGCAACTTGGGAAATGGAAAGCGACATGATCAGTGAGTTCCAAGAGTTTGTGGACATACCAGGTATGTTCTAGTTTCGAGGACGAAACTCCTTTTAAGGGGGGAAGAATGTAATATTCGATTTTCGGGAAAGGGCAGACGTGTCTTTTTGTGAAAACGAAATATTGGGTTCGGTTCCTTTTATTCGGAGTTAATTAATTTGGATGTTGTATATATATATTTCGAGTGATAATATATATATATATATATAGTTAAGGAAATCTAAATTTTTATAACTAAGGGCAAATAAGGAAAACTAAGGTTTTATGGGAGTGGGTATTTAAGGGAAAATTAACAAAGGCTAATCTCCTAAAAACCAAATCAGAATTTTAGTTTCACGTTTCCTACCCCATCTCTGCACATTTGGGAAGAAAAGAGAGAGACTAGAAGAGTTCTTCAATTATCTAAGGAGGTGTTGAATTGTTTTCAGACCGGACTCAAGATTTGGAACCCTTGTGAAGAGTGCACCGTTTGGCACCAATTTCGTGGGAAGTGCAGCAGGCTTTTTTTGAGTCTTTTGATCAGTTTTTGGTTGCTTTTAGGTAAGAAAAACTATTCCTATGATTTCAATTCTTAGTTGTACGGATTAGATCTTTTCTTAAGAAGTTTTGGTGTTAGGAAGATGAGTTATGCCTTGGTTAATGACTGTGGATGATAAGGTGCATTTAGATGAGTATTTTGGTGCTTCACTGTTAATTTTGCTGATGTTTGGTTGAGAAACGATGTGGCAATTGTGTTGGAGATTTTAGGGTTCTAGCCGAAACCCAGGTCGGACGGGCGTCTACTTCATGTGGACGGGCGTCTGCCTTGGCTACATTTCAGACGGGCGTCTGGTTTCTCTGGACGGGCATCTGAGGTGTTATTTTACATTCAGGTTGTAGCTGTCTTAGGGTGGACGGCGTCTGGGGAAAGATGGACGGGTGTCCAGTAAGTTCTAGACGGGCGTACATCTCTTTAAACGGGCAATTGGTTGTTGTTCAGCCTTATAAGCATGTTTTATCATTTCTAAACCTTTAAACGTGATATGTTAACACTGTACAAACTTGAACAAGCCTGAATTGAGCTTGACTCGTTCAGTTAAAATACCGAATGTACTCTTAAAGGGAGTTGAATTTCGGATCCGTCGGAAGAGCATGATAGGCTTGTGCTTTGATGAGTTAGCATTCATCAATGTCTGTGTAATTGCTAGGACTTGTCCGTGTCTAGTGGTCTAGGAAGAGAGTAGTGTGTGTGAGGGAGATTATTTGAAAACACTAGGGTGGCTAGTTAATCATCCTAATAATCAACGTACTTGACTAGTAAAAGATTAAGCAACTTGCCCCTCTAGGCTAGGCACCAGGCTAAATCGCGATGCATGTGCTACCTCTGAAGGTGGAGGAACTCTGTAGGTCAAAAGACCCTAAGTACGGAGGGACTCCGCTGAGACGCGCATGCTATCGGAGTCTACCTTTTCTAGACTTCGTGGATATTGGTGTGATCCACTAATATGTTGCAAAAGAGTGTTCCCGAGGTGGAAGAACTCCGTAGGTCATAATGACCCTAAGTACGGAGGGACTCTGCTGAGGTGGATGCGCGTAGTGCCCTTGAGTGCGGTAGTAACATAGATAAGCTAAGTAGAAACGTTTAGTCAACTCATGTTGATGGACATGAAATGAACTCTAGGTTGAGTCGGTCTCACATAAACAACCAATCGATTTAAATATCTTTTCCTTATGAACTACAGTTGTTATCATAGCTTCTCTTTCTTATTAAGTACGTTGTACTTACCTCAAATGCATGTTTTCTATGTGTTTGGGGATGAGAAGATGAACAGGTTTTCGAGGAGGAGTTCGACGACGACGTTTGACGGCGCTCGTTGAAAACTTATCAATTACCGCTTTACTTTTACATTTGGATTACTTTTGATACTTTTGAGGTAGATTTTTGGTCTTTCGAGACGTGTAGTACTTTTCTTTTGGGATTTTTCGTACTTTCTCAAATGTAATAAATTTACATCTTTTCGCTTTTAGATTCCCCTTTTCTATTCTTAAATGTTTAGAAATTTTATACCCGAGTTTTTGCTTCCGTTTGCTTTTTTGTTTGATACGACGTAGTAGAGGCTTACGTATAAAGTGAATTTACTTTTATTTTATACGTGCCGAACGTTTCATTTCCGGATAAGGACTCGGTGTCCGGGAATGGGGCGTTACAGGTGACGGGTAGATGCATGGTGATATTTTATGTGGAGCGGTTGATAAAAAAATATGTGAAGAGGAACGTGCGAGGGTTCACCAATGTAAGAGCTTACGAACCCCGTCCCTGACTCTGATACTATAAAGAAAATCAAAATATTGGAAAAGACTCTGAATGTTGTTTGTATTGAATTTTTCACCTGATACGATAGAGAATTTATGGGTTTGTACTATTTAGCTTCTAAGCAACATTTATTATGAAGATCGTATGTAATAAAAAAATACAATCATTAGAATCATTCAGCTTAAATCATAAGAATTATTCTGTATTAATGATGTGGTCAATTGTATCTTTAAATTTTGTCTTCTATCAAATTAAACAGCAAGTTTACACTGTTCGGTCAATGTAACTTACGTCTACGTATGAATACGTGAGATTATTACAAAAGTGTAGAGAATACAAATAAATAAATAAACCTTAATTTTTTTAAAACCCGTTAGACAATCTTCAAAACGATGGATTATAGTATAGATCAAAGTTTATCTTATGCATATATAGTCTAGTTAGAGGAAACAGTTCTATCATGACTTTTTCATAGAAATACAATTCTATAAATAGACCTGCAGATTTAATTTCCTTTATCACTAGCCTCACAAATACATCATACAAAGCTCATAAATATTATTTCTGCTTCCAGTTATATATATCTGCAGGGTAACGCACTAACGCAAGTCAGATGGCAGCAAACATCTTTGTTTTCACACTGTTTCTCACACTCATCATCTCCGGTTATTATATATTTTTAGTAAAATTCTCATGTATGAAGTGGTTTACACTTTACGGAACAATTCCGAGGCGGATAGATAGATATATATATATATATATATATATATATATATATATATATATATATATATATATATATTCACTCTTTTTTGAAGAAAATATTGTTTCGATCACCACTCTACGGCTGCAACAACTGTTTTTCCAAGTCATAACTGCTTACGTCTAGAGTTTAGCGGCACTTCAAAAACTCGAGCTCTGGCGAACTATTAGATGCTCAGATTTCTCTTTGACACGACACGACTGAAGATCGATCAACGTATGCAGAATGTTGGTGGTGAAGAAGATGAGAAAATTGGACGATCCATTCTCTGTCATTGTGGTTTTTTATATAGTGGAAAGAAGACCTCTAAACCGTGTCATTATAACAATTAGGCCGACCTTAATGACATGTTTATGCGTTTTCGTTTCTTGTATGTCAAGAAATCGACTCACTGGACGCGTTTTTATTAAGGCCGACTTAATTAAGTCGGCTTAATGATTCCGCCTTAAGCTTTCCATTCACACACAATCTCCCATTTCTTCTATATGTGGGATTGATGAGTCGATTCTACTTCAACTCATTTTCCTTCACGTTTTCTTCCAATTTTATTAATTTCTCATCCAACCGGTATTCGAATCGAGTTATTCAAATCATTGTATTTAAGGACATTGAAAAAATCTCGCTGATACACACCGGAAGTCCGGAATCTATCCGTTTATTGTTTAAACACATTAACAAACACCCATTAAATGTGCTTGGGCCATTCTTCCCCATATATATGTATATATATGTTCTCTCTTATCAAAAACATGATAATTATTCGTATATATTTAGTATTAATAAATACTAATTTAGTATTAGTAAATATATATACTGTATTAATTATTTTCTAGCTCTAGAATGTTCTATACGGACCTATATATATTGTATTCTTTACAATTGTAATTATTCAATACACAATTCACATTCTATTATGGTAGCAGAGCAAGGCTCGATCTAGCATCGTGTTCTCCCAAAACCCTTTTTTTTTTCCTTCGTCTCCTTCATTTCTCAAGCCGCCACCCTGTTCTCTCCCTTCATCGTCTCCGGCGAGCTTCCATGGCTGACACACCCATTGTCTTCAACTCTTCCACGCAAACTCCGATCAAACTCGACCCCACAAACTATAGCATCTGGAAAATTCAAATTGAAAGTCTTCTTTATGGCTATGATCTTATGGGTTATATTGATGGCTCTACACCTGCTCCGGTGAAAACAATTCAAGGTGAAACAGCCGCAAAACCCAACCCTGAATACCTCTAATGGAAACGGCAGGATAGTCTAATTTTGCATCTGTTGATAGCGTCCTGCACCTCTCAGGTTGTGGCGTTCCTTTGCAGCGCCGCCTCGTCGAAGGCTGCGTGGGAAATTCTCCAAAACAAATATGCAAAGTCGTCCAGGGGTCATATTCGAACCATCCGACAAAATCTGAAAGCAATTCATAAAGGTAACCAAACTGTCACTGAATATATGTTTGCAATCAAAAATAAAGCTGATGAATTGGCATTGCTTGATAAGCCCATTGATGATGATGAATTGATTGAAATCATTCTGGACAATCTGGGGCCTGACTATGGTGAATTCGCTCGGGCAATTGCGATTCGTGAAACTCCGATATCATTCGAGGAACTCAATGAAAAGCTTCTCAACTACAAACCTCCAACCGGAAGTGGGTCCCTTTCTCCACCTTTTGCTCCTGCTTCAGCCCATTTCAGCGCCGGCAGACCCTCCTATCAGCAAGGGTATCGGCCTCCGTCCTCTCCAGGCCCATGGCGTCCCACCCAGCAGCCACGCCATCTTCCACAGCCCCAGCCGCACCCTTCATCCTACCGCCATCAGCAGCCATCTTCAACTTCTCAGCAGTCCTCCTACACTCCTTAGCCTTATGGAGGTAAGTGCCAACTCTGTAAAGTTCACGGTCATGCAGCAAAATTTTGTCCTTCTTTTCAGGTTTACCCGAACCCGAATGGCCCTCGTCCAGAGAATTCGACCAGGCCGCAAGCTCACATCACTACTGCTCCCGAGCCGGCCACCTCCTCCCCACAATGGCTTTTGGATAGTGGAGCCACTCATCATGTCACGAATGATCTTGAAAATCTGTCCCTTCACACACCATATCCTGGCACAGACGATATAATGGTCGGTGATGGTAAGCCCCTTTCAATTTCTCATACGGGTTCTACGTCTCTACCGTTGTCTGCCTCTAATTCTATCAATTTACGTGCTGTTTTGTGTGTCCCTGCTATGTCTAAAAATTTACTCTCCATTTCTAAATTATGTCAAGCCCACAATTTATCTGTTGAATTCTTACCACTTGAATTTCTTGTGAATGACCTCAAGACGAATCAAATATTACTCCGTGGTCCGGTTAAAAATGGACTCTATGAGTGGCCTACTCAACCTTTACTTGATTTTGCTTCGAATAAAGCACCTCCACCTGTGTGGCATCACCGTCTGGGCCATCCTGCCCCCGCTATTTTACGCAAAATAGTTGGCACTTATGGTTTAGAAACCACTGCCTCAGATTTATTTCATTGTACTGCTTGTCTTGAGAACAAAAGTCATAAATTACCTTTTTCTTTGTCATCCTTGTCCACTTCCCGTCCCCTTGAATGCTTATTACTGATTTATGGACATCACCTGTTTTGTCATCTGATGGTTTTAAGTACTATCTTATTTTGGTTGATCACTTTACGCGGTATATCTGGTTCTATCCTCTCGCTAAAAAGTCTGATGTTCATGATACTTTCCTTCGCTTTAGGGCCATTGTTGAAAAATATTTTGATCAATCAATTAAAATTCTTTACTCTGATAATGGCACCGAGTTCAATGTTCTGCGTAATTACCTAGCCACTAATGGTATTTCATTTTACACCACGCCCCCTCACACTCCGGAACACAATGACATCTCTAAAAGGCACAATCTTCATATTGTTGAAACTGGGCTTGCTCTCTTATCCCATGCTAAACTCCCCTCCACCTTCTGGCCTTATGCGTTTGCTACTGCTGTGTACCTTATAAATAGTATGCCTACCCCTGTCCTAAATTTTAAATCACCCTATGAGTCTATTTTCCACCACCCTCCCAACTATAATAAGCTTCGCATATTTGGTTGTCTATGTTGCCCCTGGCTCCGCCCATATACCGATCATAAACTTCAACCGAGGTCCAAACCGTGTGTGTTTCTAGGCTATTCTCTGACCCAACACGCTTACTACTGTTTTGATCCGCATTCCTCTCGTCTCTATGTATCTCGGCATGTCAAGTTTGTTGAAGATGTTATTCCTCCATTAACCCCACACCATCCTCCCTACCGCCTTCCCCTCCTATCTCTGACTGGTTACCTATACCTCCACCCTACACCCCATCCCCCATCCCCAACGCACCCTCCTCCCCACCCCCGTCTTCACCGGATCCTCCACCATCACCCCCTCCAAACCCGACCCCTCCTTCTCCTCCTCCTCCTCCCCAATCCATTCTATGCACACTCGTTCCCAAAACAATATTTTTCGTCCAATTCAAAAACTAACATCCACTACCTTACACCCACAATCCATGCTGAACCTACTTCCATCACCCAAGCCTTAAAATCCCCTCGGTGGAGAACTGCGATGCAAGATGAATATGATGCTTTGTTCAGAAATCATACTTGGGATCTCGTTCCCTATGATCCTTCCTTCAATATAATTGGTTCCAAATGGATTTTTTGCACGAAATACAATTCGGACGGCTCACTCGATCGTTACAATGCACGACTCGTTGCTAAGGGGTTTGCTCAACGCCCTGGCATCGATTACTTTGAGACATTCAGTCCAGTAGTCAAGCCAACTACCATTCGCATTGTGCTTACCTTGGCTATTTCACAGGGGTGGTCTCTTCGTCAACTAGATGTGAATAATGCTTTTTTGCAGGGACATCTACAAGAGGCGGTGTATCTTGCTCGGCCGGCTGGCTTTGTCGATTCCTCTTGTCCTTCTCATGTTTGCAAGCTTCGCAAGGCGATATATGGTCTAAAGCAAGCCCTCAGGGCTTGGTATGATGAATTAAAAGGGTTCCTTATTGCTTCCAAATTCAAAAATTCACAGGTGACACTTCACTTTTTATTCATCGTTCTGGCACATTACTACTATATGTTCTTGTATATGTCGATGATTTAATTGTTACAGAAATGATTCAACGGCTGTGGAGCACTTCATCACATATATTGGTTCTAGATTTGCGCTTAAAAATCTCGGCACATTATCGTATTTTTTGGGAATTGAGGTCACTCCTACTTCCACTGGGGTTCTCTTATCACAACAACGTTATGTCACGGAATTATTAACCAAGCTCAACTTGCACAATGCGAACTATGTTGCTACACCTCTGCCTACGGATATCTCGGGCCTAAAAGCTAAAGCTGAGGTTCCCATGCCCGATCCATCCACCTATCGCATGGTTGTTGGTAGTCTTCAATACCTCACCTTTACCCGACCTGATATTGCGTTCGCCGTAAACAAGTTATCTCAATTCATGCATGCACCGACAGACGTTCATTGGACTCATGCAAATCGGCTTCTTCGTTACTTGTCTGGGACATCTACTTATGGGATACAGCTCCATCGCCATTCACCCTTAATTCTTCATGCGTTTTCCGATGCTGATTGGGGAGGAGATAAAGATGACTATACTTCTACCAGTGCCCATGTTATTTATCTTGGCAAAAATGTAATTGCTTGGAGTTCCAAGAAACAAAACACCGTTGCCCGGTCGTCAACTGAAGCAGAATATCGTGCCGTTGCCGCTGCCACTGCTGAGTTAAAATGGATATCGTTTATTTTGCACGATCTTGGCATTCCTCCATCGCCAACTCCGGTAATTTATTGTGATAATCTCGGGACTACACAATTTTGCGCTAATCCGGTCTTCCACTCCCGCATGAAACATGTTGCTATTGATTATCACTTCATTCGTGATCAAGTTCAAAGAGGCCTCCTTCGCGTTGCTCATGTGAATGCCTCCGATCAACTTGCTGACTGCCTAATAAAGTCTCTTCCAAAACCAAATTTTCTACATCAACAAGACAAGTTAGGACTCCTCCCTCGTCCAACTTGAGGGGTGGTATTCGTATATATTTAGTATTAGTAAATACTAATTTAGTATTAGTAAATATATATAATGTATTAATTATTTTCTAGCTCTAGAATGTTCTATACGGACCTATATATATTGTATTCTTTACAATTGTAATTATTCAATACACAATTCACATTCTATTAATAATTGTTTTCAATGAAGAAATTAATTGACATTTAAATTTGTTTTTATATCGTTACAGTTCAAGCAGATGAACAACCTGCAGGCAAGAAGATTTCAGTTGTTGCTGGGGAAGCCATGGAAGGTGGCAGTACTGATCATAAGATGTATGCATCACGAAAAGCATTTATGAAAATGAGTTATCTCCATTCTTTGGCATTTGCTCTAAATGGTATCGATATCGATGGTGATGATCAATGTCCCCGTGAGAAATGTGAAGAGCGCGACCCCTATAACGGTGAAATCATAGACTGCTTAGGAAAACGTTGTGGCGATTGCAACGAATCTACAGGAAAGTGCACACCGTTTTATAAGTAATGTTATTGTCACAGTCAGTCTGATCAATGTCATAAATTTACTGTCATCTCTTTTGTTACTCACTTCTCTCTTCTTCTTCTTTTTTTTTTTTTTTTTTTTATTTAAATCTTTCTTTCTTTTTCATCTTTCGTGTTTGTTACACCAATTGGCAAATGGTTGTTTGTCAGTCAAGAATTCCCTTTTTCGGTTTTTGATTTTGTTTTATCTTTTTTTCTCTGATTTCCGAGCTTTAGAAAAGACATTTAGATAATGCACTGATATAGTGTCATGCTTCTTGGGTTGTTTGCTTTGAAATAATAAACATAATATATTTTCTTTCTTTTCTTTCTTCTTGATATTAGACTATATATATTATAACGTGAGATGCGTATGTTTAGATCTCTCTATCATAATGGCCCCAATAAATATTTTAATCATTCAATTATTAAAATCAATGCAATCTATTCCATTTTCGTATCAAGAGCTCCTCATTTATTTGATCGTGCTGGCGTGATTATGATCTGAAATTAGAAGCAACACCAGAATTATCAGGAATTTCTGAAGCTTTTACCTTCTTCAAAGTTGCAGGAGTCGAAAAGGGAGGGGATATTATTGGCTAAATTGCAATTTTAGTCCTGTAACTAGACACGTTTTGCGATTTTGGTCCTGTATTTTTTAAGACAAAAATTTTAGTCCTATAAGTGGTCTTTTTTTTTTTACAAAAATAGTCATCGATGCCGAAAATTGCTGGCTGGACCATTTTTCCGGCCCAAAAAAAATATCATGTCATCCGATATTGACATGTCACCCAAACACATAATCAACACTTTCCACATGAGCATTTTCTACGAAGAATAAAAGGCTAAATTACAATTTTGGTTCTCTAACCAGACACGTTTTTCGATTTTGGTCCTGGTTTTCTCCGGTGACAATTTTAGTCCTGTAAGTGGTCATTTTTTTGCAAAAATAGTCCTGAACGCCGGAAAGACCACTTACAGGACTAAAATTGTTCTTTTCTGGTGACAATTTTAGTCCTGTAAGTGGTCTTTCCGGCGATAATTTTAGTCCTGTAAGTGGTCTTTCTAACGTTCAGGACTATTTTGGCAAAAAGAGACCACTTACAGGACTAAAATCGTCGCCGGAGAAAAACCAGGGCCAAAATCAAAAAACGTGTCTAGTTAGAGGACCAAAATTGTAATTTAGCCAAGAATAAAATATTTCTTTTAATGAGATTTGAACCTCCAACCTAAGACTGAAAACCTAAGAATTTGTCCATCCAAGCTATAGCAACACATTGTTTAAGACACAATATATTTTACTTAAAGACACGTTCAATAGAAAAATATTCTAGACAATCTAATGATACATACAATTTTATTTTTGTAAGTATAGATAGTATTTGTTGCATGTGGTGATACATTTATTGAATGTTTATTTTAAGTAATATGAGAGGTTCTTAATTATTTATTGTTGTTTTTTATATGTATTTTCATAAGTATGCAACATCTTCTTGTTATGTCATTTTCTTCATTTCTGCCAACTCTTTTTCATTGTCTCTAAACTGAATAATTAATTAAATTAACAAATGAAACGTTAAAATGAATGTATTAATTTTAAGAGGGAAATTGGCTAAAATCCATTTTTTAATACAAAATAAATAAATAGGACACACTCCTTTTTTTAGTTGCAAAAAGGACCAAAAAAATTCAGACGGACAAAAATACCCTACCTATGATAAGCGTTCGTTCGTTCAGCAAAGCATTGCACCTTCTACATATTTTTGTGCATGATGCTGCTGTGTGTGTTTTGTTTTTTTTAACGATCGTAACTTTTGATTTAGAACTCCGATCATCAAAATTGTTTCACCAAAATTCGTATTTTTTTGCTCTTCATTATGAGATCTCATATGATACCCTTCCGACGTAAATTTTGAAAGCCGAAAAATATTTGCATTAATGAGAACGTTTTTCGTATGAACGACCGTAACTTTTGATTTAGAACACCGATCATCAAAATTCTTTCACCAAAGTTCATTTTTTTTTTCTTTTCATTTTGAGATCTCATATGTAACCTTTTCGACGTAGTTTTTGAAATCCGAATAATCGTAGCATTTACACTAACACAATAACAATATTAGTATCACAGTATCAGTATCATAGTATCAGTATCACAATAACAGTATCACAATAACAATATCACAGTAACATGTTTTATTAACAAACACAATGACACCATTACCATTACCATTACAATTAATAGTAATGATTAGACAAAAATCATGGACTCGGCAAGCTTTACAACAACACCGACAACCTATATTCCTTTATGGATTAAAACGGAAACAAACCGTAAACTAAAAATCATTTGGACAATAATGTAATCACATTAACACCCAAAAAATTTGTGTATTTTGAAATAACACAGTCAATCACAATTAACACATTCAATCACAATGGGAAAAAATTACAACATATATGATAAACAACTTTAACATCAACATATATGATAATTAAGATACATCAAGGAAAGGATTATCTAAGCACCTAAAAATCTCGACAATGTCGATTTCTACCATCGTTTACTTCTCCAACTAAACCAAATTGTGAACATTTTCTCAATAAAGTCAACCTCTACACCAAATGATTTAACATTTGTACCCTATCTCAATTCACAGATCATTACTGTTGGACTTATTTCTAAGTTTTAGTGATGAGTGCCAGACTAACTGTTATAGTGCAAAGGCAAAAAGATGTCTAGATCAAATGTATAGGTTTATTAGAGTTTGATTTTTGAATAGGTTTGATCAAACATGCACTGTAATGGTCAGCTGATTTATATCAGCAGACTGGTCTATATCAGTAGGGTAGATAGGTCAGTAGACTAGTCAGGAACCTGCTAAAGACTAAAGGCTGAGGGCTCAAACTCAGTTAATGAAGGCTAAGGGCTCAAACTTAGTAATTAAAGTCAAGGATATGGAATCAGAATTTAGGCAAGTCTGTGATGACCTAAACTGATTACATATACCTTGTGTAGAAGGTCTAAGTTCCTTAAGTTGGATGGTGATTGGAACTTAGTTATTTGCAAAAAGGTGTAATCTAACTTCACAAATAAAAGTTAGATAAAAGAAGTCTGCTGCATTGTGTTTTGAACACAGCAAATTTCAGTTCAGCAGACTGATAGGTATTTCAGCAGACTAATGAACCTGCTGATATACATACCTCGATTAATTCAAGATTACATTGGAAGATTACATGGATAAGGACAGCCAACTACCTCTGATTTATCAAACAAATCAATGACTGAGATTAAAAAGACGTTGGGATGATTCAGGACTTTATCCAATGGTTTTAAGTCAAAGGGTGGACAGACTGCACCGTGTCAAAAAGGTATCTAACAGTGTCAGTCCTATGAATAGTGATAGAAAGCAAGTCAAATAGGACAAAACCAGGAACGGTCATATTTGAATTTCAAATACAAGTCACATGGACTCCTACCTATAAATAGAGGACTTCCAACTCAGAAAAATACGATGAATTTTAAGAGAGAAAAATATAAGTGATAATTCTGAGCTGAAAAAGCACCCTGCTGAACTTACTGAGCTTAAGGCTACTGATCCAGAGAAAATCTTCAAGTGTATTATGTATTCAAGCTACATCAAGTATACACACTTGAAGACTGCAAGCTGCTGATTATATCATCCTAATCAAGCTGCTGCAACTGAATCATTTACTTGATTCAATCTTTATTTTACAAAGAACCTGCTGAAGACAGTGTAGCATCTTTTGGGTGTGAAAGACTATTGTTTGTGGTGGAGCTGGTGAAGAGGCAATCCTACCCTTCAAGGACCAGTGGAAGACTTTGGAACAGCAATCCTACCTGTTCCAAGTGTTCAGTTTGTGAAGCCATAGTCATTGGTGAAGGACAAGCAACCTTAGGAATCTTTGTAACAGATACATCAAAGATCTCTAGTGAATTACCTCCAACATCACAGGATAAGAGTGGACTGACATGATTACACCACCTGGAACCACTATAAAATCTACCTACTTACTTTATGCACTTACATTCTGCATTTAGTTTACTATACACATCAACCTACTGAATTTAGCAACTGAAATCACACACATACACTACTGAGTATCTAATACTTAGCATCATATTTAACAACAAGTAATAAGGCTTAATTTTTTATATAATTCCGCTGCACAAATTCAGTAAACTTAACTGTCAGTAGACTACTGTGTATCAGCAGGCTACTGAGGTATCAACAGACTACTGAGATATCAGCAGGCTACTGAAGTTGCTGAGTTTGTTAACTCCAAAATTTTTAAGTGTAAAGTTTATTCACCCCCCTCTAAACTTAACTAAAGCCTTTTCAAGGGACCAACAATTGGTATCGGAGCAGTGCTTCTGTTCTGAAGAAATCCTACTTGTTGTGCTTGTGAAAATACTTTGAAAAATTTTTAAAATCACTGATTTTCAAAGACTTTCATCATGGATAACAACCAGTATGCTAGAACTATACTGATGTGTTCTCTAGATAGATTTGATTAATATAAACGTCGAATGCGGGCTTACCTTGCTGCAATTCATGATGAAATGATGGATGTGCTGATAGATGGACCACTGGAGATTACCAAAACAGTAATAGTGGGAGATGAGACACAGTACATTCCAAAACCAAAGAGAGAATGGAATGCTGAAGATAGAAAGAGAGCAAACCTCAACAATATTGCTATTGATATCATTTATAGAACCTTGGATAGCAATATATACATGAAGGTTAAAGATTGCAAAACAGCTAAAGAACTTTGGGACAAAATACAGTTGATCTGTGAAGGCACTGATGCAATTAAAAAGAATAAAATCAGTGTGGCCAAAAAGAGGTTTCAGAAGTTCAAAATGCTACCAAATGAAACCATTGAGCAAATGGAGTCAAGATTTAATGCTATCCTAGATGAACTTATCCTACTGAGTGTAAGTTATTCAAAAGAAGAAATAAACTCAAAAATCTTGGAAGCATTGCCTGACAAAGAAGTTTGGGAGATGAAAGTCACTTCAATAGAAGAAATGAGAAAGCTACCTGAAGAGGATACATTCAAATTATTTTCAGATCTTAAAGCCTATGAATTCAGCAAGAGATTGGTTCCTACCACTGAAAAGGAGGAAGCAAAGACAACGGCATTGGTTGCTAAGCATCAAGAGGAGACATAAGGAGCTCAGGATGATCTGCTGGATGAAATGCAAGAGCAGATTGCCCTACTGAGCAAGAAGATCAGGATGATGAAGACTGGAAAAAGCTCTCCAAGGAATTTCACTAAGAAATTCAGTGAAAAGAAGAAAGATGATTCAAGAAAAGACAATGATTATTTGTGCTTTCAATGCAAGAAACCAGGACACTTCAAACCGGACTGTCCTGAGTTAAATCAGAAAAAGGAACCTGATTATCTTTTCTTTAATTGCAAAAAGCCTGGACATTTTAGACCTGATTGTCCAGACCTACTGAAGACCAAAAGCCAACAAAGAAGACATAGAAAGAAGGCTATGGTTGCTGAAGATGAATCAGGGTATGAAGTGGAATCTGAAAAGGGAAATGAATCTGATGACACAGCATTGGTTGCTGAAATGGAAGATTATGCATTAATGGCTAATATGGATGAATCAGAGGAGGTATACAATATTGTATCAATCAACACTCCTGCTGGAAGTGATTGTGAATCAACTTGTGGTTCAAATCCTAGAAACTCTGACAATGATGAGACTTTGGATGCCATCCTTAATCAACTGAGGATAATACAATCTGGTTATGAGATTGTGAAGGATGAAAAAGAAGCTCTTCAATTGGAAGTTGAAAGATTGAATGCTGAACTAAGGGTTCTCAAAGGTAAAGAAAAGGATGTTGGACAGAATCAATATAAGTCTGCTGAACATCCAGTAGCTTCTGAATCTGCTGAACCATCATGTTCCTCTACTGCATACAAATCTGGAAAGCCTTATGGTGACAGAACAGGGCTTGGATTTGGAACTCAACAATCCAAAAAGAGTGGATCCAATAAGGCTACTGAACCTAGTACCAGAATTGGTCCTAAGTTTGTACCTGCACAAGATCCAACTTCTAGTAAGGTTGCTGAGGCAGTAAAACCTACTGAGAATGCTTCAAGGAAGCAAAATCAGAAGTCAAAGAAGTCAACAGTTCCTAATAAAAAGAACAAATCCAAAAATAGGACTGTTGTGCCTTCTAGACCTACTGAAAGCAGACCTACTACCAAGTCTGCTGGACCACAAAAAAAAAAAGAACCAGAAATATTCCAAGGATAAGAATCCTAAATCCAAAAATGTTAATCATTCTAGGGATACTTATCTCAGGGGGAAAGGTAGATTGTTCCCTACTGATGATGATTGGAATATTCCTGCATCTAATGCTAGAAACAAGTATAACCATGCTGCTAGGGTAAAACCTAAGCAATGGAATCAGCAAATGGCTTAGCAGAGGACTTATACAAGACCTCAACAGGGACCTCAACAAACTCCATACTACAAGGCTGTTCCTAACAGACAGCAAACTAATTGTTATGCCAATTCTTCTAACAACAAGAATCACTTCAAACAACATTATAAACCAAAAGGCCAGAAAACATATGTAAATCCTACACAACCAACTGTTAGAACTTATGGATGTGTAGAATATATGTATGAACCAAAGTATGACACTTTTAGGAGAAGACCTTATGGAAACATCCCAGGGGTCATGCTTACCACTGACCATTATGGACCCAAACAGGTTTGGGTACCTAAAATGTATTAACTTTGTTTTGTAGGGTGTCTGGTACTTTGACATTGGATGTTCCAGACATATGATAAAGAATAAGCACTGTTTGTCAAATTTTGTGGCAAAGGATGGTCCAAGGGTGAATTTTGGCAACAAAAATACACCTGGATATACAAGAGGATATGGCACACTTGTGAGGAATGGACTTACTATCAAGAATGTTGCCTATGTGGAAGGACTGGACTACAACTTGCTGAGCACTGGACAATTCTGTGACATGGGATACAAGGTCACTTTTGACAAAAACAATTGTATTGTCATTAGTGAAAGAGGTGATCAAGTTGTATTGGCTGGTAGAAGACTACAAAACATGTATGTTGTGGATTGGTCTACTGCAGTTCCAGAAACCTGTCTAATTGTGCATACCAAGTCAGAACCCAATTGGCTATGGCACAAAAAGCTAAATCACTTAAATTTTGATGACATCAATCAGTTGGTGAAGAAGAAACTGGTGATTGGTTTACCTGAGATCACATTCAAGAAAGATACTATATGTGATGCATGTCAGCAAGGTAAACAGACCAAATCAAGCTTCAAATCAAAGACTAAGCAATCAACTAATAGAGTCTTGGAGCTGATGCATATGGATCTATTTGGACCAGTTACACCAACAAGTGTTACAGGAAAGAAATACACCTTAGTGGTTGTGGATGATTATTCTAGATACACTTGGGTGATATTTATGAACAAGAAAAGTGAAACACTCAAGAAGATGCCTGATCTTTTGAAGAGATTACAAAATGAGAAAAGCTTAACAGTAGTAAAAATCAGATCAGACAAGGTTACTGAATTTCTTAATAAAGTTATAAGAGAATACTGTGAACAGAATGGTGTACTACATCAACTTGCTGCTGCTGGTACACCTCAGCAAAATGGGGTTGCTGAAAGAAGAAACAGGACTTTAAAAGAAGCAGGAAGGACAATGATTTGTGAAGCATTGCTGCCTGAAAGGTATTGGGCTGAAGCAGTTAATACAACATGCTATACACAAAACAGAACTTCAGTGAACAAAAAGCTGCTGAAGACACCTTATGAAGTTTGGAATGGAAGAAAACCCAATATATCCTATTTCCATCCATTTGGAAGTAAATGTTTTATCTTAAATCATAAGGAACATTTGAAGACATTCCAACCAAAGTCAGATGAAGGAATTTTCTTAGGATATTCTTCAGTCAGCAAGGCATTCATGGTACTAAACAAGAGATCACTGAAACATGAAGAAACTATCCATGTTGTGTTTGATTAACCTAAGTTCACTGGTATTGAAGATGAAGGTTGTGAACCTGCTGAGAACCTACAAGTCACTGATCCAGATTGTGTTGAAGTTTTGGAAAGGTTTAATGACTTAAAAGTTTCTGATTCTGCCCCTGCTGAACACCCTGCTGGTGATACTATTGATGCAACAACTGAAGCAGTTCAAGGATCTGCTGAACCCCCTGTTGAAGAAGCAACAGCAGACCCTACTGAAGATGAGATTCCTGAGAATCAATCTAACCAGAATCCACAATGGTTAAGGAATCACCTTGCTGAACAAGTTATTGGCAATGTACAGCAAGGTGTGAGGACTAGAAGACAATTAGAAGCAATGTTTACTTGTTTTCTATCTCAAGTTGAACCTAAAGCTGTTGAAGAAGCAATTTCAGATCTAGATTGGATAATTGCTATGCAAGAAGAATTAAATGAATTTGAAAGAAATCAAGTTTGGACACTAGTTGAAAGGCCTAGTCATGCAAATATCATTGGTACTATATGGGTATACAGAAAAAAACTTGGTGAATCTGGTACCATTGTGAGGAATAAGGCCAGACTAGTTGCAAAAGGCTATTCTCAAGCTGAAGGAATAGATTTTGATGAAACTTATGCACCTGTTGCAAGATTGGAAGCTATCAGACTATTCCTAGCACACGCTGCATATAAAAACTTCAAGGTATATCAAATGGATGTCAAAAGTGCATTTTTGAATGGCATTCTAGAGGAGGAAGTGTATGTTCAGCAACCTCCTGGTTTTGAAGTTAAAGATCAAGAAGATAAAGTGTATAGACTCAACAAAGCACTTTATGGTTTGAAACAAGCACCAAGAGCATGGTATGAGACTCTATCTCAATTCTTGGTGGACAATGGTTTTACAAAAGGCACCATTGATAAGACTCTTTTCAGAATCAATGAGAAGGACAGCACCCTGCTGGTACATATTTATGTTGATGACATAATTTTTGGTTCTGAAAATGAATTGCTATGTGAAAAGTTCGCAAATCTAATAAAGAGCAAATTCCAAATGAGTATGATGGGAGAAATGAACTACTTTTTGGGATTTCAAGTTAAACAGATGAAATATGGAATCTTCATTCATCAAACCAAGTACACTAAGGAGCTGCTGAAGAAGTTTGGTATGGAAAATAGCACCAGGATATCAACTCCTTTGAGTACAAATATCAGATTGGATGAAGATAAAGAAGGCAAAGATGTTGATCAGACCTTATACAGAAGGATGATAGGCAGTCTACTGTACCTCACTGCCAGCAGACCTGATATATCCTTTACGGTAGGTGTTTGTGCCAGATTTCAATCCAAACCTAAAGAAAGTCATTTAGGAGCAGTCAAAAGAGTTCTCAAGTACCTAAAAGAGACTTTGGGAGTAGGGATATGGTATTCCAAGGATGGAAGCTTCAAAGTTATATCCTACTCAGATTCTGATTATGCTGGATGCAAGATTGATAGAAAAAGCACCACAGGAAATTGTCAGTTAATGGGAAATAGAATGGTTTCCTGGTTTAGCAAGAAACAAAACTCAATATCAACTTCCACTGCTGAAGCTGAATACATTGTTGCTGGAAGTTGCTGTGCACAAGTACTTTGGCTAAGACAATAATTAAGGGACTATGGAATTGAAGAAAAAGAAATTCCAATAATGTGTGACAACACAAGTGCAATTGCTATCACAGAAAATCCTGTCTTGCACTCAAGAACCAAGCACATTGATGTAAGACATCATTATATAAGAGATCATGTTGAAAAGAAGGATGTGGTGGTTCTGTATATCCCTACTGAAGATCAACTTGCTGACATTTTCACTAAACCACTTGACAGTGAAAGATTTGCTAAACTAAGGACTGAACTTGGAATTATTAAAGTTGACTGATAATCAGCAGTGTATTGGAATTCACCAAGGGGATTAGTCTTTGCTATGTTGGGTGAGCTCACTTAGCAGATTAGTCATTGGTATCAACAATTCCATGTACTTATGTTTGAACAATTGAGCAAATGAGGTTGCCAAGGGGATTGGTCTTTGTCATGTTGGGTGAGCTCACTTGACAGATCAGTCATTGGTATTAAACTTCATCTTGTATTATCAATTGAACAAAACAAGAAGGAATATAATCAAGGATCAGCATAGTTACTCTGTCAGCAAGTTACTGGAGCATCTTTATCAGCAGACTGCTGAGCTAACCCTGCAGATGCCAAGTCTGCTGAATAATGCGTTACACAGTCAAACTTATTAAAGTCAAATAGCAGATTGGCGGGATATTTATTTTATCCTTTATAACCACAGTTAACACGATCCAACGGTTACAAACATTATGGAGAAGTAATGGGCCACGTGTCAAGTTAGCAGTCACTCAAATTAATCATGGTTAATGTGGATGTACGTGCACTGACAGTTACAACCACACTCTGTCTATAAATATACACATTGGGTATGAGTACAACCTACTGAGCAAGATCATTGCTAAGAACATATTAGGGCTGGTTGGAAGTATGGACACTCTATCAGGTCCTAAGATAGAGCTGCTGATGATTATCTGCAGAAGTATGAAATTTGATTGGGCTGGATACTTTATCCACTACATGAAGAAAGTAGCCAAAGAAGAAAGATAAGGGAAAAGGAAATCCCCAGGCCTTACCCTTAGGATTAATGGTTCAGCCCCTGCTGAATCATTTGGAAATTCCTGATGTGGCACCTGAGAAAATAAACCAATCCAGATACAAGAAAGAGATTGACTATCTTATCCCTGGTCTGGATGATGATGAAGAAGGTATTGCTGAGGCTGCTGATAATGATAGTGATGGAGATGATGGTGATACTGGTGGTGAGCAGGTCAAGCAAACTACTAAGAAAACTGTCAAACCTGCTGCACCAAAGAAGACTACTGAGAAAGGCTGCTGACACAAGGAAGATAACAGAGGTGTTAAAGCCTAAGAAAACAAGGAAGCAAACAGCACAGACTGCTGAGTCTGCTGAGGGTCCAGCTGAAGTTGAGATTACTGACCCTGCTGTAGCTGCTAGGAAAACTGTTGTTGAGATTTTGAAGGAACAACAGAAAGAAGCCAGCAGAAAGAGAAAATCTACTGCAATTGAAATTGATGATGAGCCACTTTCCAAGAGGATGAAGGAGATCACCACAAAAAGAAACATGGAAAGGGGAAACAATTGAAAATCTTAAAGGCTCAAAGAGAACAGGTAGAAGAAGAAGTAGAAGAAGAAGTAGGAGAGGCTATTGAGGCTGAACCTTTAACAATTATAAAGCCTAATGAGGATGCAGAGGTTGTTATTAAGAAAGCTGCTGGAGAGTCACAGCAGACTACAGAAAGTGAACATGCTGTTGATGTTAGAGAATCCTCACCTGCTAAGGCTGCTGAGCCTTCTGAATCTACCCAAGTTGTTGTTGAGCAACTTGTTGAAGAACCACAACAGACAACTGAGTCTACACCTGCTGTGAAAGTTAAGAAATCAGTGCAAGACCCTGCAATTCCTGCAATAGTTCAGGGAGAAGAATAGTCTGCTTTAACCCCGCTGATGAGCATATAAGTCAGGGGGAAGAAAGTGTGATACAGAAGGAGGTAGTAGGGACTAATATACAACCTGAGAAACCTACTGACTTAGAAGCATTTGTGGAAGAAACTTTGAGTTTGCTTGTTGGGACCTTTGGAGGTCATCAAGCTACTGAAACAGCTCCCAGGAGGTCTTTCATGCCTTTTGAGAGACATGTGAAGAAGAAGAAGGATGACTTTGTTGATCCCAAACTTCAGCAGGTAGCTAATTATTTTCAATGGAAGTTTGGTTTCTACTAGAGGCAAAAGCCAGCTGCAGAACCTATGACTGATTTTGAGGAGTGGGCTTTTGACAAATTGGGAGTTGAAAATTTGTTGGATCTGGTTGATACCACTGTGCTGCAATCAAGATTGATGGACATTTTTGAAGATCAACAGAAAGAGGAGAGTATCAAGTTCAGGGATTCAAGAGATGATGATGATGATTCATCATCTTCATCTGATTCTAGAGGTGACTTTCCATCTGGTCCAGGAGGAACCAGTGGTACTGCTATGTTGATTGATCCTAATATAGGGCAGTCTACTGGTACAGGACAGTCTACTGATAAACAACAGACTGGACAAATAGATGAGGATCTGGAAAATCTCACCATTGATGATATTGAGGCACAAATCAATGAAGGAATAGATGGTGGTGCAAATAAGATGGTTGGTGAGATTGATGCTATGTTTGCTGAAGAACCTGCTGAACATGTTGATGATCAGCAGACTGTGGATTCAAGTGATGAGAGGGTTACTGACCACGGTGAACCTAGTGCTAGTTCAGAGGAATCAATTCAATATCAAGACTGGATTGACACTGAGGGGACCTTATAAAAAACCGCCTTTATCTTAACAAAAATTGGTCATGCTGAAGGATTCCAAGTGGATAAAGAGGCTGTATTCAATCCTCTAAGAGTGGAACAGGAGGTTCAGGTTGCTGAGGTTCAAACAGCACCTGAACATAGGTTGGAACAGAAGGTACATGTTGCTGAGTTACAAACAGCACCTGGACATAGGTTGGAACAATCCTTGGGTTTGGAGGAAACCCCTGCTGTTGTTGTTGAAGAGGCTGCTGTAGTGGAGCCTACTGGAGTCAAGGCCACTGTAGGGAAGGATGGTCAACAGTCTGTTATTATTGATGAGAATGAGCAACTGTTGGACTATGACTACAGTGATGAAGAGTTTCAATTGTCTGAGGAAGAAGTTGTTGCTTATGAACCTGCACAAGATCTAATAATAGAGGATATTCTTGGTGCTATGGTTGAGGAAGGACCTCCCCCTGCTGGGAGAGATATGAGCAGAGCAATGGTCATCAGCAGACAAAGGGCACAATATAATGTAGAAGAGCCTGCTGATGGAGTTTCTGGAGAAATGACTGGTGGAGTACCAGAACATGTTGTGGAAGAGTTGAGGGCTGTCAGAAATGACATAACACAGTTAAGGACTCAACTTGATAGATAGGAACAAATATTTGAAGAACTTATGAATCTAGTGGACAACAACAGACAATCTACTGAAACAATTGCTTCAAATTTCACATCTACTCAAAATGCTGTTAATAATATTATTCTAGATGTGAGGGGAATCAGGCAAGGAAATACACTGAAGGAAAAGTTTTTGAAAGACCAACTTGCATCTATCCATCAAAAACTTGATAAACTTGCTGAGTCACCTAAGCCTGCTGAGGCTGCTGGAACATCTCAACCTGCTGGATTGGATCCTAAGCTTACTGAGAGGATCAATCTACTGGAGCAAAATTTGCAATCAAGGATTACTGCAGTTGACACAAGAACTGAAATTATGGAAGGACAACTTAGTAATCTGGTTATCACATAGGAGAGTGTTCATGGCCTGCTGTCCCGTTTTGTTGATGATGTCACTAAGGGGGAAGAGGGCCAAACAGCAGTAGCAAAAGAGGCTGCAAGGATTTTTGCTAAGAAAAAATGGGAGAATGACACTAATGCATTCAAGGAACCTGCACCTGGTAGAATTCCACTTACTGATGATCTCATTAAACAATACAAGAATGAGTACTACAACAGAAGGAAACCTTATCATGACAAGGGATTTCATGAAGGTTTGAACTCATTTTTGGGACTAAAGTTTTGGGAAGCAAGAGTTAAAGCCTTGAGGGCAAGTTATAGAGGTGGAAGAAGTGGAAGAGGTGGAAGAAGTGGTAGAGGTGAAAGGAGTTTGCCTATCACAAAAGCTAAGGACTCACTTAATGAATTCAAAGAACTTTACATGAGAATGAGATTCACAGTCAATCAAATCAATCTCATCCTACCTGAAGCATAGAAGTGGTGGAAGGAAGTGAATTCCTACATTGACTTCACTCTGATTGAAAATGAGTGGATGAGAGAGATGATAGAAGAAATAAGAGCTTATCAAGAACAAGTTGAAAAAGCAAGAGAGGAAAGGGAAAGAAGACAGTAGATCAGCATACTTATCTATTTTATTTTTGCTGATGCTAGACTGTAATAATCTTTGAACAAATGTTTATAATGAGAGATGACTAAATTTGTTCTGTTTTTGTTTTAAGTCTTTTTGCTTTGCTGTTAGGTGAGGGTAGTGGCATCATCACCAAAAAGGGGGAAATTGTTGGACTTATTTCTAAGTTTTATTGATGAGTTCCAGACTAATTGTTATAGTTTAAAGGCAAAAAGATGTCTAGATCAAATGTATAGGTTTATTAGAGTTTGATTTTTGAATAGGTTTGATCAAACATGCATTGTAATGGTCAGCTGATTTATATCCGCAGACTGGTCTATATCAGTAGGGTAGATTGGTCAGTAGACTAGTCAGGAACCTGCTGTAGACTGAAGGCTGAGGGCTCAAACTCAGTTAATGAAGGCTAAGGGATCAAACTTAGTAATTAAAGTCAAGGATATGGAATCAGAATTTAGGCAAGTCTGTGATGACCTAAACTGATTACATATACCTTGTGTAGAAGGTCTAAGTTCCTTAAGTTGGATGGTGATTGTAACTTAGTTATTTGCAAAAAGGTGTAATCTAACTTCACAAATAAAAGTTAGATAAAAGAAGTCTGCTGCATTGTGTTTTAAACACAGCAAATTTCAGTTCAGCAGACTGATAGGTATTTCAGCAGACTAATGAACCTGCTGATATACATACCTCGATTACATTGGAAGATTACATGGATAAGGACAGCCAACTACCTCTGATTTATCAAACAAATCAATGGCTGAGATTAAAAAGACGTTGGGATGATTCAGGACTTTATCCAATGGTTTTAAGTCAAAGGGTGGACAGACTGCACTCTGTCATAAAAGGATTCTGACAGTGTCAGTCCTATTAATAGTGACAGAAAGCAAGTCAAATGGGACAAAACCAGGAACGGTCATATTTGAATTTCAAATACAAGTCACATGGACTCCTACCTATAAATAGAGGACTTCCAACTCAGAAAAAGATGATGAATTTTAAGAGAGAAAAATATAAGTGATAATTCTGAGCTGAAAAAGCACCCTGCTGAACTTACTGAGCTTAAAGCTACTGATCCAGAGAAAATCTTCAAGTGTATTCTGTATTCAAGCTACATCAAGTATACACACTTGAAGACTGCAAGCTACTGATTATATCATTCTAATCAAGCTGCTGCAACTGAATCATTTACTTGATTCAATCTTTATTTTACAAAGAACCTGCTGAAGATAGTGAAGCATTTGTTGGGTGTGAATGACTGTTGTTTGTGGTGGAGCTGGTGAAGAGGCAATCCCACCCTTCAAGGACCAGTGGAAGACTTTGGAGCAGCAATCCTACCTGTTCCAAGTGTTTAGTTTGTGAAGCCATAGTCATTGGTGAAGGACAAGCAACCTTAGGAATCTTTGTAACAGATACATCAAAGATCTCTAGTGAATTACCTCCAACATCACAGGAGAATAGTGGACTGACAGGATTACACCACCTGGAACCACTATAAAATCTGCCTACTTACTTTTTGCACTTACATTCTGCATTTAGTTTACTATACACATCAACCTACTGAGTCTAGCAACTGAAATCACACACATACACTACTGAGTATCCAATACTTAGTATCATATTTAACAACAAGTAATAAGTCTTAATTTTTTATATAATTCCGCTGCACAAATTCAGTAAACTTAACTGTCAGTAGACTACTGTGTATCAGCAGGCTACTGAGGTATCAGCAGACTACTGAGATATCAGCAGGCTGCTGAAGTTGCTGAGTTTGTTAACTCCAAAAGTTTTAAGTGTTAAGTTTATTCACCCCCCCTCTAAAATTAACTAAAGCCTTTTCAAGGGACCAACAATTACCAAGAAGCATTAGCCTCTTCTTGGAACATTAGCTCGTAGATCTCCGCCTTCGGTTTCAATGCGTCGACCTCATCACCCTAACACAATAACAATATCAGTATCACAGTATCAGTATCCCAATAACAGTAGCACTGTACATATTATATGCTCATTAACATAAAAATATGTACCATTTGAAAGTGTCATCGAGCTATGTACCATTTGCCGTCGGCTAAATTGAAATTTTAGTCCTGTAACTATACATATTTTGCGATTTTGGTCCTGATTTTTTTCCGGCGACAATTTTAGTCCTGTAAGTAGTCTTTTTTTGCAAAAATAGTCCTCGATGCCGGAAATTGCTGACTGGACCATTTTTCCGGCCAAAAAAATACCATGTCATCCGATGTTGACATGTCACCCAAACTCATCATCAACATTTTCCATGTCAGCATTTTTCTACAAAGAATAAAATATTGCTTCTAATGGGATTCAAAACTCCAATCTAAGACTAATAATCTAGGAACTTGGCCATCCGAGCTACAACACGATATATTGTTTAAGACACAACATATTTTACTAAATGATATGTTCAGTATAAAAATATTCTAGACAATCTAATGATACATACAATTTTATTTTTGTAAGTATAGATAGTATTTGTTGCACGGGGTGATACATTTATTGAATGTTTATTTTAAGTAATATGAGAAATTCTTAATTATTTATTGTTCGTTTTTTATATGTATTTTCGTAAATATGCAATATCTTCTTGTAATGTCATTTTCTTCATTTCTTCCAACTCTTTTTTATAGTCTCTAAACTGAAAAATTAATTAAATTAACAAATAAAACGTTAAAATGAATGTATTAATTTTAATTATTCTAATGAAACAAAAGCAAGTCCTTGAGAAAATGGGACAAAAGGAAACATTAATTACTCTGATTATATCTAATGATATTGTTACGATCAGTCAACAATTAACTGTAAATGATGTAACAGTGAAACATCGAATGATATTACAATTCATCAAAGGTATATAGTACCTTTGTCACATAACATTGCATGATTCGGTGTGTCAAAATTGTTCACTAAATTACGAGATGCATTGTGTTAGAGTGATTGTAATAGTAATATTATTCAAAAATTAAAGATAGAGAAATAAACTAACCGGAAAATTAGTAGTGGTATTAGTACCCCAATACTTCAATTCTGCAAAACCATATGATCTAGCTACCTTTTATTCCTTGTCTTAACCACCTTATTCAACAAATTTGAGAAAAAATATGCAAATATTAAGTCACATGCATTATACAATACATATTATACATAAAAAAAATAACAATAAATAATTAAGAAGCTCTCATATTACTTAAAATGAATATTCAATAAATGTATCACCACCAGTAACTAATACTATATATACTTTATAAAAAAAAAAAAAAAATTGTATGTATCATTAGATTGTAGAATATTTTTATACTGAACGTGTCTCTAAGTAAAATATGTTATGTCTTAAACAAAAAATAGTTATGTAGCTGAGATGGCCAAGTTCTTAGATTTTTAGTCTTAGGATGGAGGTTCGAATGTCATTAGAAGCAAAATTTTATTCTTTGTAAAAAAATGCTGACGTGGAAAGTGTTGTGATGTGTTTGGGTGCATGACAATATCGGATGACATGGTTATTTTTTGGCCGGAAAAATGGCCCAGTCAGCAATTTCTGGCATTGAGGACTATTTTTTGCAAAAAAAAAGACCACTTATAGGATTAAAATTGTCGGCAGAGAAAAACCAGGACCAAATTCGCAAAACATGTTTAGTTACAGGACTAAAATTGCAATTTTGCCATTTGCCGTCTATAAAAAATATGACCAAACACAAATAGAATATCTTACTCAACGTATAATAAATTCTTAGGCAGCCAAACTCTGAATTTAACTTGCAATAGACTCAAGGTGTGAATTCCATATGATGAAACAAATTAACTCACAGTGTAACCAACTAGTATGGCAATCTGATATTAACAAGTGCAAGTCTATGCACAACAGTTCAATAAGATAACAATAGTACAATTCTAGTTCCTATTTACTTAATTGTGAAATTTCAAGAAAAAAACAATCTTGTAATTCAAGATTGGTAATATGATCAAACTCAAATCCCAATTTGCTAATTAAACAAGAACTCAACAGATTCACAAACACAAAATTGAAAACTAGATTTGCAGAAATTTAAAGGGAAATGAACAAAATTTAAATGGTTTGGTCACTATCAGTATCACTTCTACAAAGTTCTTTCATAACTTAATATGCACAATCAACTCAGAAAAATATGAATCAAATATACCACTGCATATTTGCATTTCACAGAACAACCCATAAGCTTTTTTGATTGCGAAGATATATATATATCTAAGCCTTACCCAAGACTGTGATGTATTTCATTGAGCTTTTCTTAATGCTCTTCTCAACAGTAGCAAGATCATGCTTGATTTTTGATTATTTTCCATCAGAAACATGTCCCTGTAAATTGTTCCCTGCAAAATTCACTAAACATAGGTTGTATATGCCACAAATGCTCTAGGTAATTTTTCCAGAAAGAAGGTTTTTTGAGAGATCCAAATACTCGAGTTGCATGAGATTGCCAAGCTCAAATGGGATTTCTCCAATGAAATTGTTTTCATGAAGATCCAAGGAAATCATGTATGTCATATTCCCTAATGCTGGGAGAAAATTACCACTACGGTCATTATTACTCAGATTCATAAATCCAATTCTCCAAGATAACGAGTCTGCGTCAAGATCAAGCTGAATTATATTACAACAACTTAAGTGCAATATGTTTAGCCAAGGTTTGGGTTAATCATGAGAGAACCAAGCATATTGATGTTAGGTATCATTTCCTAAGGAGTGAGAAAAGAATCCGGGTGAAGAATATCAACACTGATGTCAATCCTGCTGATATGTTCACTAAATCTGTTACAAGCAACAAGTTTCAACTGTATCTGGAATTGCTGAACATTTGTAGCTCTTGATTGGAGAATCTGAAGAAACGAGGAAGTCTGGCACTTGATTGAGCATCTGGTCTATCATTCCACATGGAGTTCAAGTCAATGTTGAGATTTGTAATAGTGACATGAGTTATGCAGCTGGCTCTATGTAGAAGCCTATTGGTCAACTGAATTGTGTTCAGCTGAGCTGAGTCTATGAAGTCATCTGAGTTGGTTTTGAGCTGAGTCTTGTGGTCAGCGGAGTTGATTCTCAGCAATATTGGAGATCACGCCTACATGGCTTCTAAATATGGGTTATGTCTGAGGTATTTTTGTCATTGTCTGGTTTAACTGTTATGGCGGTTAGGGTTTGATTCCTTAGACATATAAATACCAACTGTATTGTAACATCTGTGTAACAACTTTCGGTGAATAATAAAATCCTCTTTTTTACCCGTCGAGTGTTTGACAAATTGTCGAAAACCACGTTAAATCTGTGTGCTCTTTGTTTTTGTATTTGTTTGATTGTTTACTGATTGTTCTTTCTCAAATCGCCATCAGTTCCTTGATATCTGTTACAACAAAAATCACCAACTTCAAGTTTTCCCTCCTAATTAAATTAAGGGGGGAAGGGGCCACAAGGACAAAAAAATTAATAAATACTTTTGTCCTTATTAAATTACAGTTTCCTTTTACCCCGATTTTTTGATAATTTTGTCCTTCTGGACAAAAATCTATTAAATTAATATGCATTCAAACTTACTCCTCGTCGTCGGAGTTTCTTCGTTTGTCCATTGGTTTAATGTTATTGCACTAGCTTTTTCACTTCAATCAGATTAGGCCTTACTCAGCACTTCGATTTAAACGATCCCCACAACTGATTGATGCAGATGTGCTTATTTTTGGATAGGGATGAGATTTGTGTTAATTTCCATTTTTGAAAAATGATTCAATCATTTTGCCTGAAATTTATCCCACTGTTTTCGCTGATATGGTTGTCCGCAGTAACTGCAAATTTCCGTTTAAGGAAAAAAAAAGTGTCACCTCACGCTATTTGTTTTATTCTAGGGGTAATTTTGTAGGGATAATGGTCCTAAATGAAACTATATGAAAGATATCAGACAAAAAAGATTATAAGAAAAGATTTGTCAAAAATGACATTTTATAGGTGAAAGTGAAAGTGAATTTGAGAGTGAATTATGTTGATTTTCAACACAAAACAAACGTAATTCACTTTCATCTTCGCTTTCACTGATAAATTCAAAATGTCCTTTTTGACAATATTTTCTTATATATAGTCCTAATTAAAATCCTGACATCGTTTTAAATGTCTCATAATTGACAATTAACTAAATTTTGTATTGGGATAATATATTACACTTATAATCTTCCATGTTCCATTATTTTGCTAAAATTAGTCTCTATCTTTCATGTTTACTGTTATGAAACGGATGAAGATAACTTCAGATGCAAGAAACAGAAACAGAAGCAATCAAACATAAACAATCAAAGGAGAAAACAGAAACAAGAAGAACACATATTTAACGTGGAAAACCCCTCAGTGGGAGAGGTAAAAAACCACGGGCAGAAAAGAGATATTTTATTATGCACTGAATTTACAGATTTCAACACACACAGACAATGTTACAACAACTGTATTTATAGGTACAAATCCCTAAACCCTAGCCGCAAGGAATCTTTGTCTGATACGCCATAAATACCCCTACACGTGTCCTCCTTTTAATGACACTGTATAGCTGTCACATAACAGAATTATCAGATGTGGGACCCTGCTGTATTCTAGTACTCAGCAGCCTTTCACCCTGCTGACAGTACCCTGCTGACAGAAGCCTCAGTAGACTCCACCCTACTGACGCACATAATTGAATACACTTCTCAGCTGTCCATCACACAGCTGAGTCTTCAGATTGGTTCCACCATATGTAGAGTTTAAGTCACTTTACTGACAAATCTCCACCTTGACTTCAACTCTCACTAGAGTCAAACAGATTGCATAACCAGATGTACTTGTACCAGATGCATTCGTCAATGCCAGTTGTACTTGTACCAGACTATCTCCACAGCATCCACTCCACTGATCTGCCCTCAGTATTGTTTCCAGAAACAGATTACAAGCTTTGAATATTCAGTAAGTCCAGGCAAAGCTGAAACTTACTCTGCTGAACTGGTTTAGTGAACATATCAGCAGGATTATCCTTGGTGCTGATCTTCTTCACTACAACCCTCTTCTCATTCCTCAAGAAATGATACCTGACATCAATATGCTTGGTTCTCTCATGATGAGCCTGATCCTTGGCTAAACATATTGCACTTAAACTTTCACAATATATCTCAGCCCGATCCTGATGCAACCCCAAATCACTGACTAGCCCCTTCAACCAGATACCCTCCTTAGCTGCTTCAGTAAGAGCCATGTATTCTGCTTCAGTAGTTGATAAGGCTACTGTAGCCTGAAGAGTAGCTTTCCAGCTGACCACTGCATTTCCCAATGTAAACACATAACCAGTCATTGATCTTCTACTGTCAACATCACCTGCATAATCAGCATCACAGTAACCTGTGACCAGACCAGTATCACCTCCATAAATGAGACCAACATCAGTTGTACCTATCCGGTACCTGAATATCCTTTTAACAACTTTCCAGTGTTCCTTTCCAGGTTGAGCCATAAACCTGCTGACAACACTGACTGCCTGAGCCAAATCAGGCATAGTGCATATCATGGCATACATCAGACTGCCAACTGCACTAGCATAGGGAAATTTTGACATATACTCCTTCTCTTCAGCTGACTGTGAAGCATAAACAGACAAATGAACATTTGATGCCATAAGAGTATCTATTGGTTTTGCAACAGACATCCCAAACTTGGCCAATATCTTCTGCACATAACCCTGCTGAGACAAGAACAATTTCTTCTGACTTCTATCTCTCCAGATCTCCATCCCCAAGATTTTCTTGGCTGCACCCAAATCCTTCATTTCAAATTCAGCACTAAGAAGATTCTTCAGATTTTGAATATTACTTCCTTGTAGCAGCAATCAGCATGTCATCCACATACAGAACAAGATAGATATGTGATCCATCTTTCAGCAGACTGTGGTATACACAACAGTCATAAGGACTTATGTTGTAACCCTGCTGAAGCATAAAATTGTCAAACATTTTATACCACTGCCTTGGAGCTTGCTTCAAACCATACAATGATTTCTTCAACTTGCAAGCATAATTTTCCTTGCCAGGAACTTGAAAGCCCTCAGGCTGTGTCATGTATATCTCCTTATCCACCTCACCATGTAGAAAAGTAGTTTTCACATCTAATTGCTCAAGTTCCAGATCCTGCTGTGCACCATTGCTAGTAACACCCTGATTGAAGTGTGTCTGACCACTGGTGAAAATATTTCATCAAAGTCAACCCCTTCCTTTTGACTGAATCCTCTTGCAACCAAATGTGCCTTATACCTGACCCCTTCTGCCTTAGTTATTCTTTCTTTTTTCTTGAAAATCCATTTACAAGTCACAACTCCCTTGTCAGTAGGCTGTTTGACCAATTCCCAAGTCTGATTCTTCAACAATGACTCCATTTCATCTCCCATGGCTGCATGCCACTGAGATGCTTCTATACATGTCACTGCTTCCCTGTAAGTAGTAGGTTCAGCAACCTTTACCTCTTCTGCAACTTGGAGTGCATATCCAGCCAAATCATCATATCCATATCTCCTTGGAGGTATCCCAACATTAGATCTTTTAGGCCTGCTGGCAGCTAGACTCTGCTGATCAATGTTTGTAACTGAGGTCTCAGTAGGCTGGCTTGAATCAGATTCTGGTTCATTATCCAGATCAGTATAGTGTTGATTTGGATCCACTGATTGTTGCATATAAATAGACTCCACCTGAAACTCCACCTGTTTCTCAACACTATCAGATTCAGCACTGGTTTCAGACTCAGTAGACCTCCCCACTGATGATTTTAACATAGAATTTTCATCAAACACAACGTCCCTGCTGAGGATTACTCTGGACTCTGCTGATGACCAAATCCTATATCCTTTCACTCCATAACCATACCCCACAAACACTCTCTTCTTGGCTCTTGGCTCCAACTTCCCTTCACTAACATGATAGTAAGCTGTACTTCCAAAAACCCTTAGGACTGAGTAGTCAGTAGGCTTGCCTGACCACATCTCAACTGGTGTCTTGAGATTGATTCCTGTGTGAGGACTCCTATTGATTAAGTAGCAAGCTGTCTTAACAGCCTCTGCCCAAAATCTCCTTGATAAACCAGCTTGAGAAAGCATAAATCTTGCCCTCTCCAGTAGAGTTTGATTCATCCTTTCATCTACACCATTCTGCTGAGGTGTATTCCTTACAGTATGATGTCTGACAATACCCTCAGCTGCACAAAATGAATCAAAATCCGTCCAGCAGAATTCCAGACCATTATCTGTACGAAGCTTCTTGATTTTCTTGCCTAACTGATTCTCCACTAGGGCCTTCCACTGCTTGAAGTTACTGAATGCATCACTTTTGTTCTTCATCATCACCACCCAAGTCATCCTTGAATAGTCATCTATGAATGACACAAAATATCTGTGACCACCCAATGACTCAACTTTTGATGGACCCCAGCAGTCTGAATGGATATAATCAAGTGATGCCCTTGTGTTGTGCAACCCTGCGGAGAACTTACTTCTGTGCAATTTCCCAAACACACAATGTTCACAAAAGTCTAGATTCTTGACCTTATATCCCCCAAGAAAACCTGCTGAAGAAAGAACCTGCATACCCCTTTCACCCATGTGACCAAGTCTCATGTGCCACAGCTGAGTCTGCTGAGACTGGTGAACTGCTGAGGATGCAACAGCTGTAGTGCCAGATACAGTAGATCCTTGTAATATATACAAGGTTCCCCTCTTGATGCCTTTGAGGACTACAACTGAATCTTTGAAGACATTCAGCTGTCCACCTTCACCCTTGAAATTGAACCCCTTGTTGTCCAGTAGATTGGAGATACCAAATTCTTGGTCATCTATGGAACATGTCTTACATCCTTCAATGTACAAAATTTACCATCCTCTGTCCTTAACTTTACTGAGCCAATTCCCACAACTTTGCAAACCTTGTTGTTGGCCATATAGATTTGACCACCATCCATCTGCTCATAAGTAGAAAACCACTCTCTGTTTGGACAAATATGGTAGGATGCTCCAGAATCAAGTATCCACACATCATTATGGTGTGTAGAGTTCCCTGCAACTAGAACCAGATCCTCATCAGATTGCTCAGTAGCCAGGGCTAGCTACTGTGCCAGAATTGCCTTCATGCTGTTTCTTCTTCCTTGGACAATTGGACTTCTAATGTCCCTGCTCCTTACAGTATTTACAGACATCAGTAGACTTAGGACCTTTGGACACCGACTTCTTTTTCTTCTTCTGTCCATATCCTTTTCCACTATTGCTGCTAGCTACTAGCCCAGCAGCCTGACTGTCTGTCCCAGCAGCCTTGTGTCTAAGCTCCCTGGCATGTAAGGCAGACCTCACATCCTCTAAAGCTACTGTATCCTTCCCAACTATGAAAGACTGCACAAAGTTTTCATATGATGCCGGTAATGACACCAACAGGATTAGGGCTGCATCTTCATCTTCAATTTTAACATCAATATTCCTTAAATCAAGTAATATTGTGTTCAGCTGGTCAAGATGTTCCCTCGGTGGACTCCCTTCATGCATCTTCAAACTGAACAACCTCTGTTTCAACAACAACTTGTTGGTCAGTGACTTGGTCATATACAAGCTTTCAAGCTTTTTCCACAACTTGGCCGCGGTGTCTTCCTCAACAACCTTAGTGATAACATCATCAGATAAGCACAACATGATGGTTGAATGTGCTTTCTCTTCCAGACTGGCATAATCTGCTGCACCTGTATTTGGTTTGTCAGATAAAGGATTCCACAAACCCTGCTGTTTCAACAGTGCACGAATCTTGATTTGCCACAGACCAAAATTGTTCCTTCATGTAAATTTATCGATTTTTACGTTTACTGCTGACATCTTTTCTTGCTAAAGGTCACAACTTTATCACAGATCCTACCACCTTGCTGAAGGTCTTGGTGAAGATGAAGTTGATCGTACAGATTGATTTTCTCCAGAACCTGACGCTCTGATACCACTTGTTATGAAACGGATGGAGATAACTTCGGATGCAAGAAACAGAAACAGAAGCAATCAAACATAAACAATCAAAGGAGAAAACAGAAACAAGAAGAACACAGATTTAACGTGGAAAACCCCTCAGTGGGAGAGGTAAAAAACCATGGGCAGAAAAGAGATATTTTATTATGCACTGAATTTACAGATTTCAACACACACAGACAATGTGACAACAACTGTATTTATAGGTACAAATCCCTAAACCCTAGCCGCAAGGAATCTTTGTCTGATACGCCATAAATACCCCTACACGTGTCCTCCTTTTAATGACACTGTATAGCTGTCACATAACAGAATTATCTGATGTGGGACCCTGCTGTAATCCAGTACTCAGCAGCCTTTCACCCTGCTGACAGAAGCCTCAGTAGACTCCACCCTACTGACGCACATAATTGAATACATTTCTCAGCTGTCCATCACACAGCTGAGTCCTCAGATTGGTTCCACCAGATGTAGAGTTTAAGTCACTTTACTGACATTTACGATAACCATCTATATGTTTTTGTTTTTGTTACGATTAAACGCTCTATGTATGTGATTTTGTTATGATAAACATCCCGTCTGTTGTCCTACAATTGTAACAAAAAAAATCATACACAAGAGTGTTTATCATAACAAAAATATATACATAGTGATATTTATCGTAACAATGAAACATATGAGTATTTATCGTAACAATGAAAGATACATTCTAATTTAAAAAAATACAATAAAAATAAACATGAATGATTAAAAGTGTAATTATCCTTTTTATACATAGGTAGTGTATTTGTCCATTCAAAAAAGGAGATTTAAAAGTTACACTGTTACCTTTTTTTTTTTATTTTATATAATTTATCTGTCCTATTGGCCCCTCCTCCCTGAGAATAATTTTGCACATGTAAAGTTGTGTCCATAGGATTGTTTACACACTAATCACAGGCTGGATTAAGAGAAGCAGTGTTTGCATCAAATTAAAACACTATTAGTTTTAATTGCTACCAACTTTATTTGAACTAATAATTTCAGCTTTGGCCTTCGATTTCGTTTTAACCTGGTAGCCCTCATTAGAGGAAACGGCCTTTTTTAGAATTCATATATAAAAAACAAGATAAAATAAAGAATCAGTCAATACTTTTGTCATACAAAATTTTTTATTTTATTTTAATTTTTTAAATTTCCCATTTGAAACTAAATTGTGGCGCTAATTATATAAGCATAAGAGCATCGTCTTAACGAGTTCACACATACTTAAATTTTTTTTGTTTACAAAATCTTTATTTAAGATAAATGCATCAGATACTTTTTTATATAATACGATAGATATAAAGAAAATTTACATAATTTAGATCAATGCGGTAGATATGTAAAAGAAATTTTACATACTTTGTATTTTACAATGAAAAAAGTGTATCTGCTACGGTATTATTTTTTTTCTAAATCTGAATGTTGAAATATCTACTATGCTCTTAAAGACATGTAACTGCAGTCAGATATTGTTTCTTTACAAACTTGTAACCTCAGTTACCAACAAACTCTTCATCTGACATCTTCTCATGCCCATTGTGCTTCGTATTAAGTGGAATATCGAAGCCTTCTTGATTTAGCATCACCTTTATTTTCAAGTGTCTGCAACAAGTGGTTATTTCAATCAAACTTCTCAAAATTATTTTTAGTTATTAACATATTGACTACTATCCGGCTCATAAAAAGTGTTCACTTTTGGTGGTGCACACAGATTAAAAAAATAATTAATGAGTTGTATTTTAAGTAGTGATAGAAATATAAATTCCTATCATATAATAAATTTTTTTTCTGGAATATGAAATGAATATATAAACATTAAATGTTATGATAAGGGTATGTTTGGAAAAAAAATACATTAAATGATATATTGTTTTTCTAAATGAACACTTTTTATAGGACAATTAATTTTAAAAAAAAGTAAACCCTTTTGTGGGAGGGAGGTAGTACTTATCAAAATCTCAAATAATCAAGGCTATGATACCACTTACATAAAGAACACTTATATCCTTTAATGACCATAACTTAAAATAAATAACAAATTAGAGAAAATTATAAAGAAAATCAAAATACTTGAAGAGACTCTGTAAGGTTGTTTTTATTGAATTTTTTAAAATACAGGAACATAATTTAATTATAGGCTTGTACTATTTAGCTTATAAACAACATTTATTACAAAGATCGTATGTGATAAAAAATACAATCATTAGACTCATTCAGCATAAATCACAAGAATTACTCTGTATTAATGATGTGGTCAACAGTATCTTCAAATTTGTCTTCTATCAAATTAAACACCAAGTTTACACTGTTCGGTCAATGTAACTTACGTCTACGTATGAATAAGTGAGAATATTACAAAAGTGTAGAAAATACAAATAAATAAATAACCCTTTTTTAAAACCCATAAGACAAAATTCAAAACGATGGTTTATAGTATAGATCAAAGTTTTATCTTATGCATATATAGTCTAGTTAGAGGAAACAGTCCTATCATGACTTTTTCATAGAAATACAATTCGATAAATAGACCTGCAGATTTAATTACCTTTATTAGTAGCCTCACAAATACATCACACAAAGAGTCATAAATATTATTTTCTGCTTCCAACTATATCTGCAGGGAAACGCAAGTGAGATGGCAGCAAACATCTTTGTTTTCACTCTGTTTCTCACACTCATCATCTCCGGTTAGTGTATATTGTTAGTAAAATTCTCATGTATGAAATGGTTTACACTTTACGCAACAATTCCGAGGCAGGTATATATATATTCACTATTTTTTTTTTTTTTTTTTTTAAACAATACTGTTTCCATCATGTGTCTACGGCTGCAACAACCGTTTTCCAAGACATAACTGCTTACCTCTCGAGTTTAGCGGCACTTCAAAAACTCGAGTTCCGGATTTCTCTTTGACACGACACGACTGAAGATCGATCAACATATGCAGAATGTTGGTGGTGAAGAAGATGAGAAAATTGGACGATCAATGGCGGAACCAGGAAAAATTTTCGGGGTGGTCTTGGTATATAAACTGCAAAGCTAAAAAAAATCCGGGGAAAAAGATAAAAAATGTCGGTAGTGGGATTTGAACTTACAACCTAGAATTATGGAGACTTAAAAGGGTTTGTTAGGGTTTGTTCTTAAACCACTAGAATATAAGGTCTTTTGTTCAAGAAAATGACACATAACATACTAATATTAACACTACTACTACAATAATAAAAATTTGGAGGGGGCTTGGGACCATATTGGGGGGGCTTGTGACCATTTGGGGGGGGCTTGAGACCACCCCGAGCATAGGTGGGTCCACCTGGACGATCCATTCTCTGCCTTTGTGGTTTTTATATAGTGGAAAGAAGACCTCTATACCGAGTCATTATAACAATTAGGCCGACCTTAATGACATGTTTATGCGTTTTCTTTTCTTGCATGTCAAGAAATCGACTCTCTGGACACGTTTTTATTAAGGCCGACTTAATTAAGTCGGCTTAATGAATCCGCCTTAAGCTTTCCATTCACACACACAATCTCCCATTTCTTTTATATGTGGGAACGATGAGTCGATTCTACCTCAACTCATTTTCCTCGCATTTTCTTCTAATTTTATTAATTTCTCATCCAACCAATATTCGAATCGAGTTATTCAAATCATTTACTACTAGTACTCCATAAGTAGTATTTAAGGACATCGAAAAAATCTCGCTGATACACACTGGAACCTATCCGAATTTAGCGTTAAAAACATATTAACGAACACCCATTAAATCTACTTGAGCTATTCTTCCCCATATATATGTATATATGTTCTCTCTTATCAAAAACGTGATAATTGTTTTCAATGAAGAAATTAATTGACATTTAAATCTGTTTTTATATTGTTACAGTTCAAGCAGATGAAGAACCTGCAGGCAAGAAGATCTCATTTGCTGGGGAAGCCATGGAAGGTGGCAGAAGTGATCATAAGATGTATGCATCACGAAAAGCGTTTACGAAAATGAGTTATATCCATTCTTTGGCATTTGCCCTAAATGGTATCCATATCAATAGTGATCAATGTATAAGAGAGAAATGTGAAGAACATGACTACACCGGTGCAGTCATAGACTGCTTAGGAAGACGTTGTGGTGATTGCAACGAAAATACGGGAAACTGCACACCGATCTATAAGTAATGTTACTGTCGCTGTCACAGTCAGTCTGATCGACATCATAAATTTACTGCGCATCTCTTTTTCCTTTTTTTTTTGTTTTATCTTTTTTTTCTCTGATTTTCGAGCTTTAGAAAAGACATTTAGATAATGTACTGATCTAGTGTCATGTTTCTTGGGTTGTTTGCTTTGCAATAATAAACATAATATATTTTCTTTCTTTCTTCTGAAGGTTTTTTTTTTTTTTTTTTTTTTTTTGAGGAGCTTTCTTCTGAATGTTAGACTAATAATTAAGGTATGTTCAGTTTTTGCCACGCCAATCCCTACTATTCCTATGATTCTACACAAAAAATACATCTAATTAATTCTACGAATATGATTATAAAATTCAGACTCCGACAAGACTCCGACATTGAGGTCGAATTCACTATGAAGAGACGAACACGTATTACCTTTCGGAATGTCTCAAGAATATTACATAACGATCTGTGTTAGAGATAATGATAGCAATGAATGCATAATTCACTACAAAAAATAGATTGTTTTGTGACAAAACAAATCGTCACTAAAAATACTATTTTTTTGTCACTAGAACCCTTTTGCGACGAAATTTGTTATTGCGACGATTGTCGCATATGTGCCGACGCTAAAGGGTTCTGTAGAGATAAGTGTAATATTTGTCACAAAAAGTTCTCTATTGTGACGAAAAGTCAGAAAAACTTTCAAGATTTTTAGTGACTTTTGTCACTAAATCTTTCCAGATCTTTAGTGACTGTTGTCACTATAAAGCCCTAAATGTGACAATACTTTTGTCACAAAATACTCCAGAATTCATCACTAAATGGCTTTTTATAGAAACACGTTTTTTCTTCAATGACAAACACTTTGTCACTAGAAGTCATCTTAAGTGACTATTGTCACTAAAGTTTTCTAGATCTTTAATGACTGTTGTCACTATAAAGCACTAAATGTGACAATACACTTGTCACAAAAAACTCCAGAATTAGTTAATGGTTTCTACAACAACAACAACAACAACAACAATAATAATAATATTATTATTATTCTGGAGTTGTTTCTATAATAATAATAATAATAATAATAATAACAATAATAATTTATTATTATTATTTTCATTGAATATTTTAACTAAATAATAATACTAACCTACGGCCTATAAAAAAATACACATACCCTATCAAAGAATAAAAATTAATATACCACACAATAAAATATATAATAATTATTAACACCCATTTATAAGTATACAGAAACTTAACAAAGAAAACTAAACAATATTAACGACAACATTCAAGGGAGATGATTACTTTTCGGAATCATCGGAAGGCAATATCTGGATCCTCCAATTTAACCTGCAGTCAAAAAAGAAGTTATGATCATCGATTCTAAATGTAATGCTCCCTCTGCCCTTCAAAATTTTACAGAATAACCAATATGGAGAAAGATGAGAGTTACCGATAATTCTTTCCATGTTCTCTCTGCGGATTCCAGCTTGGTGATTAAATACGGCTCCTAAAATTGCACCATTCAACAGGAGAGTAGAAAAAACAATGACTGACAGACAATTATACTAATCATTCACCATATTGTCAATTATGCAAGCTGAAGTGGTCTTTCTTTGACAGGGCTCTAAATAATAATGACACGAATTATGTCAAATGTTACGCGTTTCTTCTACGTGTCATAATATTACGATGGGGTACTTGACCACCAATCAGTGAGTCAACTACCAGACACTTGAATATCAAAACAGAGCCAAACTGCCAGTCCCAGCCAAAGAGAAGCAGAAGAAGCATTCCAACAATTATGGATGATGATAACTTACAACGTTTCTCCAAACGAAACTTCTACATTTCAGTTTGAAACCTGTAAATCCAGTAAATAAGGAAAGATAAGAGTAGATAATTATACAGAGTAAGCGATTGGGAAAAATAAAAACTAAAAAAATCAAAGGCACAGAGAAAAACTGCAAAATATTATTATGAAAATTTGTACATGTATCATTTTCCAAAAAAAATGTTACGCGTTAATAAACAGAACTATAAAAGGAATATATGTACACATTCAACCATACCTGCTTAACTGAAAGTCCAATAACTGTCAGATCCTCAAGCTGTGAGCAAAATTTGGTAATCATTCTCAGTAAAAATCATTAAAAGACAAAATTGATTAAAGAAAATATTGATGGGTGGTATAAATGTTTTACATTCTTAAAAGGTACAGGGGACTCTTCACGGAGTTCCAAGATATGAGTAGCTCTCTTTTCTCCAATGCCCTAATTAAAGAGAACATATTTAGTTTCACTGATGCAGTAGGCAAATTAATGTTACTACAGAAAAAAGAATCCAAATGCATTATGTACCTTTAGTTTTTTCAGCTCCTCCCTACAATACTGACAAATAGTACAATTAGGCGTGGAAATTATAAGTGAAATGAGCATATATGTATTTTGTAATGTGAAAAACATAAGATTCATAAGCCTCTAAAATATCTAAAGGTATGTTTGGTGCTGGAAAAGGAGGTGGATGATAATCAATACATTAGTGATAGCAATGAATGCATAATTTATTGTCTTGATTTTTTTTTTCTTAGAGCCTCGGTATCCGGAACCAACTGATCCAACTAATTCGGAGCTCGATCGGCCCAGGTTGTGCCTGCAGAGTCTGACTTTTACTCATGGGTTATGATATCAGATTTGTTTGTTTGAATAGAGATTTGTATGTTTAGTTCTCTATCATAATGGTCCTATAAATATTGTAATCATTCAATTATTAAAATCAATGCAATCTATTCCATTTTGGTGTCAATCTCCTCATTAATTTGATCGTGCCAGCGCGAATGATCTGAATTTATTGGCTAAATTGCAATTTTAGTCCTGTAACTGGATACGACAATTTTAGTGCTGTAAGTGGTTCATCAACCATTTTCCATGTCAGCATTTTTCTACAAAGAATAAAATATTGCTTCTAATGGGATTCGAACCTCCAACCTAAGACTAAAAATCTAGAAACTTGGCCATCCGAGCTACAACACCATATATTGTTTAAGACACAACATATTTTACTTAAAAATACGTTCAGTATAAAAATATTCTAGACAATCTAATGATACATACAATTTTATTTTTGTAAGTGTAGATAGTATTTGTTGAACGTGGTGATACATTTATTGAATGTTTATTTTAAGTAATATGAGAGGTTCTTAATTATTTATTGGTTTTTTATATGTATTTTCGTAAATATGCAATATCTTCTTGTTATCACATTTTCTTCATTTCTTCCAACTCTTTTTCATAGTCTATTAACTGAAAAATTAATTAAATTAACATATGAAACGTTAAAATGAATGTATTAATTTTAAGAGGGAAAGAGGCTAAAATCCATTTTTAATACAAAATAAATAAATAGGACACATTCCTTTTTTTAGTTGTAAAAAGGACAAAAAAAATCAGACGGACAAAAATACCCTACATATGATAAGCGCGTTCATTCGTTTAGCAAATCATTGCATCTTCTACATATTTTTGTGCATGATGCTGCTGTCTGTGTGTTTTTTTTAACGATCGTAACTTTTGATGTAGAACTCCGATCATCAAAAAAATTTCACCAAAATTCGTATTTTTTTTGCTCTTCATTTTGAAATATCATACGATACCCTTCCGACGTAAATTTTGAAAGCCGAAAAATATTTGCATTAATCGGAACGTTTTTCTTATGAACGACTATAACTTTTGATTTGGAACACCGATCATCAAATTCTTTCACCAAAGTTCATTTTTTTCTCTTCATTTTGAGATCTCATATGATACCCTTTCGATGTAGTTTTTGAAATCTGAATAATCGCAGCGTTTACACTAACACAATAACAGTACAAGTATCACAATAACAGTATCACAATAACAGTATCACAGTAACACGTTTTATTAACAAACACAATGACACCATTACCATTACCATTACAATTAATAGTATACGATTAACCAAAAATCATGGACTCGACAAGCTTTCAACAACACCGACAGCCTACATTCCTTTATGGATTAAAACGAAAACAAACCGTAAATTAAAAACCATTTGGACAATAATGTAATCACATTAACACTTAAAAAACTTGTGTATTTTGAAATAACACATTCAATCACAATGGGAAAAAATTACAATATATATGATAAACAACTTTAACATCGACATATATGATAATTAAGATACATCAAGCAAAGGATTATCTAAGCACCTAAAAATCTCGACAATGTCGATTGCTACCATCGTCTTCTTCTCCAACTCTACACCAAACGGTTTAACATTTTCTCAATAGAGTCAACCTCTACACCAAATGATTTAGCATTTGTATCCCATCTCAGTTCACATATCATTACCAAGAAGCATTAGCCTCTTCTTGGAACATTAGCTCGTAGATCTCCGCCTTTGGTTTCAATGCATCGACCTCAGCACCATAACACAATAACAATATCAGTATCACATAACAGTATCACTGTACATATTATATGCTCATTAACAAAAAAAAATGTTGTGTATCATTTGAAAGTGTCGTCGAGCTGTGTACCTTTTGTCGTCGACTAAATTGCAATTTTAGTCCTGTAACTAGACACGTTTTGCGATTTTGGTCTTGGTTTTTTTCCGGCAACAATTTTAGTCCTATAAGTGGTCATTTTTTTTTACAAAAATAGTCCTCGGGGCCGGAAATTGCCGGCTGGACCATTTTTCCAGCCAAAAAAATACCATGCCATCCGATATTGACATGTCACCCAAACACACCATCAACATTTTACATGTCAGCATTTTTCTACAAAGAATAAATTTGAAAGTGTCGTCGAGCTGTGTACCATTCGCCGTCGGCTAAATTGCAATTTTAGTCCGGTAACTAGACACGTTTTGCGATTTTGGTCCTGGTTTTTTCCTGGCGACAATTCTTGTCCTGTATGTGGTCTATCTTTTTGCAAAAATAGTCCTCGATGCTGGAAATTGCTAACTAGACCATTTTCTGACCGAAAGAATACCATGTCATCCACTATTGACATGTCACCCAAACACATTATCAACATTTTCCATGTCAGCATTTTTCTACAAAGAATAAAATATTGCTTCTAATGGGATTCGAAGCTCCAACCTAAGACTAAAAATCTAGAAACTTGGCCATCCGAGCTACAACACCATATATTGTTTAAGACACAACATATTTTACTTAAAGATACGTTCAGTATAAAAATATTCTAGACAATCTAATGATACATACAATTTTATTTTTGTAAGTATAGATAGTATTTGTTGCACGTGGTGATACATTTATTGAATGTTTATTTTAAGTAAAATGAGAGATTCTTAATTATATATTGTTCTTTTTTTATATGTATTTTCGTAAATATGCAATATCTTCTTGTAATGTCATTTTCTTCATTTCTTCCAACTCTTTTTCATAGTCTCTAAACTGAATAATTAATTAAATTAATAAATAAAACGTTAAAATGAATGTATTAATTTTAATTATTCAAATGAAACAAAAGCAAGTCCTTGACAAAATGGGACAAAAGGAAACATTAATTACTCTGATTATATCTAATGATATTGTTACAATCAGTCTAAAACAACAATTAACTGTAAATGATGTAACATTGAAACATCGAATGATATTACATTTCATCAACGGTATTTAGTACCTTTGTTACATAACATTGCATAATTCGGTGTGTCAGAATTGTTCATTTAATTACAAGATGCATTGTCTTAGAGTGGTTGTAACAGTAATTATTATTCAAAAATTAAAGCTAGAGAAATAAACTAACCGGGAAATTAGTAGTGGTACTAGTATCCCAATTCTTCGATGCTGCAAAACCATATGATCTAGCTACTTTTTCTTCCTTGTCTTTACCACCTTATTCAACAAATTTGAGAAAAAATATGAATATTAAGTCACATGCATTATACAATACATATTATACATAAGAAAATAACAATAAATAATGAAGAACATCCCATATTACTTAAAATAAATATTCAATAAATTTATCACCACCTGTAACAAATACTATCGATACTTTATAAAAAATAAAACTGTATGTATCATTAGATTGTCAAGAATATTTTTATACTAAGGTGTCTTTAAGCAAAATATGTTGTGTCTCAAACAATATATGGTTCTGTAGCTCGGATGGCCAAGTTCTTAGATTCTTATTCTGGAGGTTTGAATCTCATTAGAAGCATAATTTTATTCTTTGTAAAAAAATGTTGACGTGGAAAGTATTGATAATGTGTTTGGGTGACATGTCAATATCGGATGACATGGAGGACTAATTTTCCGGCATCGAGGACTATTTTTGCAAAAAAAAGACTACTTACAAGGCTAAAATTGTCATCGGAGAAAAAGAAGGAACAAAATCGCAAAACCTGTCTAGTTACAGGACTAAAATTGCAATTTAGCCGGATATTATTCCTATGTAACAACGGATGCACACGAATCAATGATGTATTCTTGGCTGGATATTGCCTGGAGCAATTCCGTGAGCACGAGCAAAAACAAATTATGTAGTAGTCGATTGAATCTCCATATCGTAGGAATGGAATCAAACTACAAAACGCTTGGCAAGAAGTTATGCACCGATACCATAAAAAAAAATTAATCAGAAAAATAAAAGAAACATTTATGCATGATGATTGAAACCATGAAAAAAAACTAAGTTCACTTAGAATTGAATAGAAAGAAAAATTAAATTCCCATGGACAAGGCCGGCCCACCCACCCATAGGCAGCCCATGCGGCCGCCGTAGGCCAACCTCCAGGGCGGCCCACAATGACATGTTTTACTTAAAAATTAGAAATCATGTAGGCCTCAATCAGCCAAATATAACGTGTTTACAAAAATAAGTTATTGTTGAATTTATTTGTATAATGTGTAATACTTGAAAAAAAAAATCAAGGTTCAATATCATAACCGAACGCACGTAATTCAACTCGAAAATAGATATATATATATATATATATATATATATATATATATATATATATATATATATATATATATATATATATATATATATATATATAAAGTGAAAGATTGTTACAATTAAAAAAAAGATTTATGTTTTGTTTTTTTGTTTTTTTATTATATATTTATATATAGAAACCGGTATCGCCATATCGACAAACCGGTAGTGCCTGAACAATCAACCAGTCGCGACTGATCGACTAACCGACAAATGGCCGGTCCAACCGATCCTCCTTGGTCTCTTTAGCATTGGGCCGGTCATGCGCACGGACCCTTTTCATTAATTATTTACAAATGATGTCAATACTAGCACATATATATGCCTAAACTCTAATCAATAACTTTTAACCGTAATACCCCGAGTTGTAAGCGAGGGTAAACGAGTAAACAGATATTCATATGAAACTGGTGTTCATTTCACAAGCTATAAGGAAGCAAGGGAACTACATCTAGCCTGGAGCACTTAATTTTGTAGTCGAATTACTGTTATTTTTTTAATCTCTCCTTGTATAGTCCTTTGTTCCATTTTTCAACATATGTATAGTTGTTTCTATTAATACAAAGATCCGGTTTAAACCAAAAAAATAAAATTTATTCATATCAACTATATTTATCTATTTATTTTGTTTACCTAATATTAATCAAGGGAATTAATGGTAAAGGACTTAATTTTCATTAAAAAGAAACCCCCACACCATAATCCCCTCATTTACTTGCACGGTTATAAAAAAAGCAGAGGATTCGACTAGGAGGGGAAAGAAGAGGAGAAGGGCAATCTTCACAATTCTAGCTAATCAGATCATCGTTTGTGCAGACCGCTGTAATGAATCCTGATCACTGCTCTCAAGATTTCTCTTGATTATAAGTTTTCTCCAATCAATAAGTATTCAACTTTCAGGGTATCAAGAATCTTATTTAGGGTTCATTATAAATTTAATAAGCTCAGGTATGCTAGATTGTTTCGGTAATCGTAGAGTGTTGTTTGGACTGCAGGAATTCGCGTAGGAATTGAAGAGTTGGTTATTTTGTGCTGTGCTTTGCTTTTGGATCAGTTTCTGATAATTAATAAGGTAATGAGGGTGTTTTTAATCGGGTCTGATATGCCAGAACCGCAATGCCGCCTACGGATCCCTGTTCGTGTTCGTCCGGCCACCAAAGTAGCGGAACAAGGCTGTCCGCCACCATCGTCTGCGATTCCGTCGGCCAATGTGGGACCGCGGGTCGCCGGCCCCACACTCCGATCTGACAGCCAGATATGACATCAAGCGAGGCCAAGAGGGCCGGCTCGTAGGGTTCACGAGGCAGTTAGGTCCTCAATAGACTCGAGCCCACAACACTTGGAGGAAGAGACTATCAATGATCTTAGCATGATAAGGGCATAAAGGACGCATGAAGCAGCGAGGTCATTAGGGCCACCGTTCATCAGACCCGATACTGGCTCGTCAACTGGCCGAAGATCTAGTTGTACTATTAGTTTTTTATTGTAATTATGCTGAACTAAAGTCGGTCACTCCCCTATAAATAGGGCTCATTGTAACCTATTTACATAGCCACAATTAATACAAAACTCAAGTTTACTCTGCCCATTTTACTACTCACTCCCTATCATACTTGCACCACCACTGGAATTCCACTGTACCACCGTGCACCACCACTTTCATATACATTTATAGTCAGATACCCACCTTGTACACCACTGCTAAACACCTGAGATAATTTCGACATTATCAGATGGCTCCGTTACTGGGAAAAGACAAACTTTCCGCTCTTCTCCGGTGTACGGCTCTACCGTTTTTCTGCATTTTCACGGAGACTCCTGGAAGATCTTCATCATCTTCCTCAGGCAGCTTCACGATTTCTTCATAAAAAATCGCTCGGCTCTTATTCAACTAAGTGGAAATCTTCATCATTAGTCCAAAACACAAGGTAAACTCTTCGAATCTTGCTCAGAAATAACGAGTTTGCGTTTGAATCATCACCACTCTAAATTCTGTTCAAGGAGCTTGCTGGAGTCCTTTTTCTCACTATTCCTGGTTGGAAATTTTATTTTGAAGCTAGTACTTGTTGTCTCAAGCTTTACACCTGTTAGAACGAGCAAGAACACCATGTTTGTTAAGTTTATATTTGAGAAACCGTCACTATCAGTATCTCCATATTAAGAACGAGACTTTTGGTGCTATTCATTGTGTTGATATAGTTAGCATGTTTCAACTGTGATTTTTGGGTTTGTGGAAAAGTGAGAATCATTTTTGCACATTCTGGGTTTGTTGTTTGCATATTCTGGGAATTTGGTCAAGTTTTGGGTTATACTACGTCGGAATCATCAAAGATTGGTATATTCTTGGACTTCCCGGTTGATTCGTCCCAGTTGTCCTTGAATTCCCGATATTCCGTACGCCGGACCGCCCCTCAATTCACTAGAAAGGTCACTGCCGACAACATTCTGAACCCGCCGCCTGAAAATGAGATAATACAAGGTTGGTGGGTATTAGAAGATAGTCGGTTATCTGTCAGTGTAATTTTTGGATTTTAGCACAGACAACGAATCAGGTGTTGCCATATGGCCGGAAGCAAGGACATGCAAATAATACCCATCTCACTCGGATAAACAACCACTCAAGACCCACCACGTGGAAGACACGCTTGAAAATCCAACTGCGAATTGGGTTCCATCCCAACAGGAAGAGAAGGACAATGATGCTAGGCGCATCATAGAACAAAGGACCAAGTCTAGTGAGGCCACTGCTGTTACGCCCCGATTTTTGAGACTTTGACTATAGGCTAATATGATGTCGTGTTATTGTACTTGTTCCAATGGTAACAATATTTATTTCTTTATTTATTTTGTAAATTTAAAATTGTATTGGACTATTTTTGGAAATTATAGTCTTGTTACTGAAGTCGCGGCGAGAGCTTCACAACCCCTCATAAAATAACTCCAGTGGACCTAGGGGTCGGGAGTAGGGTATTACAGGTGGTATCAGAGACATAGGTTGGCCAATAACCCCCACACCTTGGGATCGTAACCTAACTCTAATTACTAAAAATAATGTCAATAGAATATGGTGTCTAAGTTTGGATAGAAACTTTCTGCGAGTCAGACATATATAAGGTCGACAAAAAGGATATAAGGAGAGGGAAGTTCGAGGACGAACTTCTTTTTAAGGGGAGGATAACGGTAACGCCCTGATTATTAAGACTTTGACTATAGGCTAATATGATGTCGTGTTCTTGTACTTGTTCCAATGGTAACATTATTTATTTATTTATTTATTTTGTAAATTTAAAATTGTATTGGATTATTTTTGGAAATTATAGTCTTGTTACTGAATTCGCGGTGAGAGCTTCACAACCCCTCCTAAAATGACCCTAGTGGACCTAGGGGTTGGGAGTAGGGTATTACAGCTACGACCTCAAATCCGGTCCGCACCGGACATGCTCGCGAGAAGGCGACTATCGGCACCTCGAGGCTTCTGTGAAGTCGTGAGGTAATCCCGGAAAAGGTACCCGATATTAACGATCGGGAGGTGATTGCTGCTCAGAATTATGCCGACTATATTAAAAACTTATACTTGGCCAATGCCATCCTCATATCCAAGGGTTTGCCTCCTAAACCAATCTTTCCGCCCCCTGAGGAGGGTATCGCCCTGCGCACTGAAGCGCATCAGCAAAACTAACAAACAAGGGTTCATCATATCGAGGTCAAGGAAAGTATGCGATCCTCAGGGGTAAAAGGCCGCAAGCAGGCCCCCAAAAATAGTATCGAGAGAAGATCTACTCTAGAAAGTTTGGGAAATGCAGAGAAAAGAATTGTGCACCAGCGGTTAGGTCCTTCCCACTCTGAAACAAATTTTGTACCGTGCCGAGAGGGCCGGGACGACCGCGATGCTCGCCAAATCATAAAGGAGAGGTGGAGCGAACATGAAGTCGAATCGGTATACTACGAAGATTCAGAGGACGTGGTAAGGCGATCCGTCATACCTATTGAGGATGACAGACTCAAAAAGATGTAGAAGGAGATCGAAGAACTAAAGAGGTCAAGGCCATCAGACGAGGCCAAACCGACCTCAAGAATCAATGTACCCTTCGATCATATTTTGAGCTCGCTACCCACGGAGAAGATCACTTACCCGTAATATCATTACTACCAGGGGACAACCCGTCCATATGAGTGGATAACCTTGTTCGAAAGTCGGATCATACTGGAAACATCTAACAAATCTACTTGGTGCCTAGCCCTAGTAGGCAGTATGCAAGAGCGGGCCGCATCATGGATCCGTGGCCTGGCCCAAGGATCGATTGAAAACTGGAATGACTTAGAGAAACAAATTCTTGGAGGAGTTTGAAACGGCAGAAAGACCGATGAAAACAATTGAGGATCTTTATGATATCCGTCAAGGTGAGAACGAGACGAACAAAAGTTATTATGACCATTTCATGCGGGTATATGATCAGACAAAGAATATCCCAGACTCCGACGTGAAATAAAGTTTCCTCACTTGAATCACGAAGGGTCCCATGAAGACTCACTTCTCCATTCATCCGCCAAAAAGTCTATGCAACCTACTCGATCAAACTCAAAGGTATGGGTTGAATGAGGCGACTCTCTCACACTCAGGAAAGGGTAGAGCAAAAGGCAAACACAAAGAGGATCGCATGGAAGATCGCAGAGAGGAATGCGGTAAGAAAGATGACCGTCAGATCAGAAAACCTGTTAAGTTTGTTGAAAAATATTTCATTCCTCTGAATGCCAAGCCTTCACAAATTCTTTTTGAAATTCATGACCGGATAGAAAGCCGAGGCCCATGAGATCCGACCCAAAGCTTCGTGATGAAACAAAGTATTGTGACTTTAACGAAGACCACGAGCACATAACAGATGAATGCATCACCCTAAGAAGGATAATTGATAAGTTGATCAGAGAGGGTTCTCTAGACAAATATAAGAAGAACGTCGGGGGGGGGGGGGAGGGGGGTAACAAGAACTACATGCATCCCCGCAAGTATGCAAATGAGATCAGAGTAATCATCGAGGAATTCTCTGTGAATAACCAGCTCAAGGATCAGATCAACTCTATCAATGTCAGAAGTTTTGAGAAACCAATCGTTCTAGGAGAATCCGAACAGGTTATAACTTTTACATGAAGTGAGTTGGCGGGCCCTCCAGGGGCAATGGAGTTGCCCATTATGGTTCAAGTAGGAATCAACAACTTTAGGGTGAACAATGTTTTACTCGATACCGGAGCGGACCGAGACATCATTTATTGGAAAACGCTGCAACAAATCGGATATGGAAAATCGAGGTTGAGGCCATATCTTGGAATGTTGGAGGGATTCTCTAACGACAAAGTCAGATTTATGGGAACGATCGATTTAGATGGCGAGATCGGAATAATAAATTGTGTCATATTATACACATTGAAGTTTTAGCTCGGATGGCCAAGTTCAAGGAAATGTACCACAAGGTTTCCGGTTTGAATCCGTGTTGCAACAATTTTTTATTTTCATTAAATGGAGGAGAAATGAGACCCACAGCCACGTAGGATCCCACGTGGTAGCCACGTCAGCAATTTTAGAAGATTAATTCAGGTGCCTAGTCACCGTTATCCGGCGGGTAGGACCATTTGAAAAAAACAAAAAAACAACAACTTAGAGGACCATTTTGCTCACCGGAGCAGGAGCTGTTAGTATATATACATGTATGTACATTCTGTATAGTTAGTCTACAGTTGTTTTGGGCTTGTCAGTTTAATATTTATTTGTTGGGCTGATTGTAGAATTGGCCTCGCCACCCTATATATAGGTTCTTCTGAGTTGACCGGTCATAATTCAATAATAATAACATAAAACCTTCATCTATTTTCTGCAAACAAGTTCATGGAGAAAACCCTAGTTTTGAATAAAAGGTAGAGTGATTCCATCTTCTTCATGGTATCAGAGCGGATTTGAAGCTACGATCCGTCTCTTCGTTTTGTTATCTGTTTTTCGTTGTTTTCATCTGTTAGGGCTGTTAACGAGCCGAGCCAAACCGAGTATCAGTTGTTCAAGCTCTGTTCGTTTAACTCACGAGCTAGTTCATGTTCGTTCGTTTAGTAAACGAACATCAAAATGTGTTCAAGCTTGGTTCGTTAAGGTAACGAGCTTGTTCACGAAAGTTTGCTTAATAAACGAACATAAAATTATGTTCGAACTAAACTCATTTATAAGGAAATTTTTTTCAAACTCGTGTTTGAGTTTGGCATGCTACAAGTATTTTTGCATTTACTTGTTAAGGTATAAAAAATTAAGTCCAAATGATTAAATAACAAAATCCAAAGCAATATTAAAACATTATAGTAATAAAAACATTATGACAACTCTATCAATAATCTATAAAATTACTCTAGACTATCTATTAGATTAATAAATGTCTTATCATCTTATGAGCTAAGTTAGGTTGTACATTGATTTATCTATATAAGCAGGTTCGCAAATATAATCGAACGTTCACGAGTATGTTCGTGTTCGTTCGTTTAGGAAACGAGCTTAAAATCATGTTCAAGCTTGGTTCGTTAAGCTAAACAAACGAACGATCACAGATACTAATGAGTCGAACACGAGCTTGTTCATGAACGGCTTGGTTCGTTTAACAGTACTTAGAAGTAGATTCCGTTATCTTCGATTGAGATCGACAATGGTGGAAGAAAGACAACTCAGAGGCGTCGGCGATTTAGAGGCGTCGAGTCCATATTATCTTCATCCAAGAAAAATGGCTCTAATCCTTGCAGATCCACCACTAGATGGGAAGAACTATCACTCCTGGAGTCAAGCGATGCGTATGGAGCTGATTATGAAAAATAAGCTAGGTTTTATAGACGGAACGTTTTCAAAACCTACAAATGACCAGATGTTGCAATCGTGATGGGAACAATGTGACATGACTGTTACAGCATGGATCATGAGATCGGTGACTCCACCGATTGCAAAGACAGTACTATGGATGAACTCAACACCTGAAATCTGGGAGGAACTTCGAAAATGTATTCGAAGATGAACTATTTTTGTCTTTCAGATCTGCTTGAAGAATTCAACCAAATTACACCAGGTAACCTGTCTGTTACAGAATATTTTGAGAAACTAAAAACTGTTGGGATGAGATTATATATGGTGCTAAGGCCAATTCCTTCTTGTGAATGCGTGGTGAAGTGCAGCTGTAGAGTGATTCCCACCTTCGTAGGTTACATTGAGTCTGAATATGTCATAAGGTTTATGAAAGGCTTGAATGAGAATTTTGCGCAAGTTAGGTCATAGATTTTCCTATAGAAACCTTTACCTAATATCACTGAAGCTTTTTCTTTGAGTGTTCAATTTGAAAGTCAGATGGAGTACAGTGCTAGTCATCCTCAGAATGGACAGCTTGTGATATTTGCAAGTAAGCCAAATGCTGAATATAGTGGAAACAGAACGTTTCAAGCACAGGAAATTATAAAGGACAATCAAAATGGGAAGGTAATCAAAGGAATGGTACTAGAAAGAAGGTGCAATGCTCTTACTGTGGTTACAATGGACACACCATTGAGGACTGTTACAAGAAAAATGGATTTCCCCTGAGTGGAAATCCAGGAAGAGAATCAATCTGGTTGAAGGTGAAGAAAGTTCAAGGTTAGAAAGTGACAAGACCACAAGTGCATGATTGAATCTTACCTCTCAACAGATGCAAAGGCTGACAAGACTATTAGATCAGATGAGTACAGAAGACAAGTCAGAATATAAGGTGAATGAAGCAAGTGTGCTGGCAGCAAGGTTCCTTCAGAATGAAGAATATATGCAACGTAGGAGTCTAGACATTTGGATACTAGACTCAGGGGCAACAGATGTTGCACATTCCATAGACCTTTTTGAAAGGGTTAGGAAAGTACAATATGTAAGGTTAACACTACCAAATGGTACATCTGTCAGTGTGTCACATATAGGGACAGTTAGATGTAATGATAATATGGTACTACATGGGGTGTTGTGTGTTCCCAGTTTTCAGTACAACTTAATTTCCTTGGGAAATCTTACTCATGACAAAACACTTTGTGTGGTTTTTTCTGATGGATTTTGTTATGTACAGGACAAGGACAGTGGGCAGAGGATTGGTACAGCTAAGAAGAAATATGGTCTTTACTTGTTGGAAGGACGGAATAAAGTTGGAGAAGTGGAAAAGACAGTTTGTAGTAGTTCATTTTTTCATATGTCCCCTAATAAAGACCTCTTATGGCATATGAGGTTAGGACATATGTCTAATCAAAGGATGAGGGTTGTAAAAAGAGCGCTTGATGAAGTAGTTCTGCCTGATAGCATTTGTTATGTGTGCCCTCAAGCTAGAATGAAAAGGTTTCCCTTTCCTTTGAGTGAGAGTTCTGTAAATGAACCTTTTGAATTAGTGCATATGGATTTGTGGGGTCCCTATAAACACTTGACTGTGCATGTCCAGAGTTATTTTATGACTGTTGTGGATGATTTTAGCCATTTTACTTGGGTATTTTTTTCTTAAAACCAAAGCTAAAGTAAGGCCCTTAATACAAAACTTCTATGCTTATGTTTCTAATCAATTCAAAACTCACATTAAGACATTAAGAAATATAATGGTGCAGAGTTTAGATGACCAGAATTCTACACACAGAAAGAGATAGCACACCAAGAGAGTTGTGTTTCAACCCACAACAAAACGGAGTTGTAGAGAGGAAGCACCAACATATCCTCAATACAGCTACGGCACTCAAGTTCCAAGCAAATCTTCTAATCATTTACTGGGGTTACTGCATTATACATGCAGTTAGATTAATAAGCCTTACACCCACACCCTTGTTGGATGACTTGACACCATATCAGAAGTTGTGCAACCAAACTCTAGATATCAAACACCTAAAGGTTTTTGGGTATTTAGTGTTTGCCTCTACCTTAACCAGAAACCGCAGTAAATTTGATCCAAGGGCTAGAACTTGTGTCAACTTAGGACAATCAGACACTACAAAAGGATATATTTTACTTGATGTAGTGAGTAGAGAGAATTTCTTGTCAAGAGATGTTATTTTTCATGAACTAACCTTTCCTTTTCATGACACAGGTAAGGAAGATATTTTGACTGATACTTTCTCATTGCCTATGGTGCATGAGCTTAATGATGCAGGTTTTTCTGAGGACAACCCTGATGAGCCTGTTGTTACTGAATTAGGGACCACAACTCATTCAGAATAGTCTTCATCAGTACAGCAACCTGAACCAACACCTACAGTACATAGACCAACTCGTATCTGCAATATTTTCTGTGTGCTCAAGTACAAAAACATACCTAACCTTATGATGTGACTGAGATGCTTGCTTACACACAGCTTTCAGCTCCTCATTCCTTCTTTATTGGTGCTATTGACAAAATCCAGGAACCTCAAACCTATAATCAAGCAGTCACCTCACCAACTTGGCAAGAAGCAATGAAGAAAGAAATAGAAGCACTAGAAGTCACTCACACATGGGAAGTGGTAGACTTGCCTCCAAACAAGAAACCCATAGGTTTCAAATGGGTTTATCGAGTCAAGTACAATACAGATGGAAGTATTGAATGTTTCAAAGCACGGCTGGTAGTGAAAGGGTACACTCAGACCCAAGGATTTGATTATATGGAAACGTTCTCCCCAGTAGCCAAAGTGACCACCATTTGTAGTCTCTTAGCTCTAGTAACTGTAGAGGGTTGGTATTTGCATCAGTTAGACGTTAATTATGCGTTTCTCCATGGGGATCTTAGTGAGGAGGTGTTTATGAGGTTGGCTCTTTGATTGATGCACCTTATTCCAAGAAAGTCTGTAAATTGAAGAAGTCAATCTATGGTTTAAAGCGGGCAAGCCGTCAATGGAACCAAAAACTCACAAATAATTTACTTGACTTGGGATACACTCAGTCACAACATGATCACAGCATGTTTACCAAAGGTAGTAGATCAGACTTCTTGACGCATTAGCTTACTTGATGATATAGTTCTGGAAGGAAACAACATGCCTGTTGGGGAGATTTTGCATCATTAAAACAAAAGAAAATTTATAAAACCTATACTACCATGCAAAACTACCTCCTAACCGGCCGAATACCGGTAGTTGCTAGTAAAGTTGGATAAGTACGGGTATCGATCCTCAGGGAATTGGGATGTTGA